>JBAMCP010000710.1:0-38920 GCA_037075105.1 Lissocephala sabroskyi | reverse complement strand
TCTCTCTCTCTCTCTCTCTCTCTCTCTCTCTCTCTCTCTCTCTCTCTCTCTCTCTCTCTCTCTCTCTCTCTCTCTTTATACCATAAATTCCTTAAATCTTCTTCAGAGATAGATTGATTTCTTTATAGTATAGATCGCTCTCTCTCTCTTTCTTCTTCACTCTTAACTCCGATCTTACCACAGAAGTAAATTCCACTCTTTTACTGAGGCGAAGAGATCTTGAATTCCTTATCAATAATATACCAAATGCATGGAAACATTGTCGGAAACGGATAAAAACTCAAGAACAAATCTCAATTACCAACGATTGAAAGTTTCTTACTTCTTCTTACTTAAGGTTCCTTGAATCTTTATAAATACTAAAGCAATCTGAAGTTCTTTTTATGAGTCGGCTTCTTCTGTGGGCTCTTCTGTTCCCTTCTGAATATTTAAGGTTCTTTAAATCTTTATAAGCAATATAGATAATCCTGGGATCTTGGGAACCTTTACTTTTTAAGCTCTGCTTCTTTTTTTAGCTCTCCCTCTTCTTCCTCTTAACAGTGTTTGCCTAACTGCTCTCATATTTATGGCTTAAGTTGCTCTTCCTTTTTTATTGCTCTTATAATAGCAAATTTATGCAGCGAAAACTGAAACTGCCCGAGTCCAATGAGCGGACATTAAACCGGCGTCGCAATGCTTATTATTCCCCCCCCCCCCCTCCCACCTTCTTGCTCTCTTCTCTCTTTTTCTCGTTCTTTCTCATTGCTTGTGTGTTTTTTGCGCTTTACAATAAATGAAATAATTCATTTGTCCGGGGGGGGCGGGCCGGCCTGTCCCTGGTGTCCTCAGCGAGCGCTGCCCGTTGGTGGTCATTTTACAGTTTGCTCAGCTGTTGTTGTCCCCGCTTTTCATTTATTTACTCACACACACACACACGCTCAGCAGGGGGGGGGGGGGAGTTTATCATACGCACTGTGGGCCGGTCGACCCTTTTGCTGTTCTTTTTGCCCCCAATCGCGGCCGATGACGAAGTTCAGATTCGTTCGGTTTGCTGAACTGAAACGCAAAAAGAAAACAAGTTTGCCGCGTTGCTCAGATTTCATTTTCATGTTTTTAGATATAGAAAAAAAAATTACTTATCTCCGGCGGGCGGGTTGGCCGGCTGTCGTCATCGTTTCTACGTCGTTTCGTCGCCTACTCGAGAGCTTGTGATTTTTTATTTTCGTAATTGATTCCAAGTTGCCAACCCAAAATTGGCACCTTCTCTCGCCCGCCCTTTTCCCCAGAGAGGGAGGGAGGCAGCGAATCTGTGTCGTTGGGTCGGTCATTCGGCCCAGAGACCGAGGCTAAGCCGAGCCCAGGCCCTTGCCAAAGCCGCAGCCCCGCCGCAATCTAAACTGGGTTAATGTAATGCACTCGAGAGAGCGGAAGAGAGCGGCGCGCAGGGTGGGAGAGACCTGCATTTGCCCCCCCTGTGAACTTTGACACCAACCCTCAATTGCTGCCCTGTCACGCCCACACGCCCTCATCTTGCACACGCTGCCCATGTGAATTTCTATTTGATTTACTGGAAAATTTATCTATATAATTGTGTATATAATTTTATAATTTTTTAATTATTTTCTCTTTTTTTGTTTGCTTTAATTTAATTTATGAAAAAACACAAATCACATGAAATGAAAACGCCGCTGGCTGCTTGACGATGAATGATGGAAAACCGGATTGCATTTCCAATTGCACTGCAAATCAATCATACACACACTCACACACACACACGCCACTGCATGGAACGCACATCTACGCGAAGGACTGAGTTGCCGCCGCTGCCGCCAGGATAAGTATAAAGATGCCCCAATCCGAGGGCGGTTATATTTCGCTGCCGAATGCCGCCATCAATGGCAACGGCACTTCGATCTATCAGTCGACCACAGAGCCGCAGGCCGCTGCCGGCGCCATGCCCTCCTCGATGTTCGAGAGCGTGAAGCGGGCGATTGGCCAGGCCATGAAATCATCGCCGGCCCAGGAGGCCGAGGAGTTGGTGCGCATGGAGCGGCAGGCGGTGATTGTTGGTGCCAGGTAAGTCGGCCGGAGGACGACGTTTCTTTCTTTGTTGTTGTTGTTGTTGTTGTTGTGGTTGTTGTTTTGTTTGCTTGATTTAATTCTTCACTTGATTTTCTTGCTTTGCTGTCCGGCACCTCAGCGACTTCATACCAGCGGTCGTTCAACGGAGCGTGTGTGTGTGTGGCAGTGCGTGTTATCTTATCGCCGAGAGATCAGCCATAAAATCCACACTGCCGCCCCGGCCGCCTTCATTTTCATTCAAATTGCCTGCACTCGCCGTCTGGTTACATCACAAAAAGGCGAATCATGGAAATCTCAGCTTGTTTTTGCAACTTGCAACTTTCCCTGCTCCCCCCGCCCAGCAAACTTTCCACGGCCTTGGGGCAAGGTTATGCCATCCGTCATCCGTGTCTCTCTCGATGTTTTGTCAATACGGCCAAACCCGCAAGACGCCAGCTATTCGGCTGGCTTACCCAGCCAAGCGACCCAGTTCCATTCGGGCAGCTAATCATCTCGAAAGTGCCTTTAATTAGAGTTTCCGGACGACGCAGCTCGGCTCGAAATCTGGTTTATTTTTACGCCTTTTGTAATATAAGAATTCTCGTTGTTGTTTTTCGCTGGGTTCTGTTTAATCGTCGCCGGCCCAGTCAATGCACTTTCTGGCCGGTTGGAAGCGGTTAGTTCAGGTTCCCCCGGCCAATCAACAAAAACCCCAGCGATTAACACTTGGACCGATGGACGGTTCTGTCTATTTAGATAAAATGTGGATTTCATTATTCCCGACCGTAATTAACCCCGCAGGCATAGTTTCTGGCCTGGCAGTCATTAGGGCCACGGCCGCCTTCATCACGTAGGCCAATTAAAGCTGATAATCAAGAATTATATGCAGCCTTCAATCCCAGGATCATCATCCTACCCTCAGCCATTACCTAATTGAGTTTTGGCCAGAGCCTGAAACTTTAGTGGAACAGGTGTACGCACAGGAAGCTTCGTCTTTGCTTTATTAGCCCGTGAGGGGGGGAGGTCCTTATATATATTTTGGTGGCGCCAGTTGTTTGTGAGTCAACGTCGGCAATTTCACATTTACCCCGAATGACATTGCGTGACTCATTTATTTACGTTTACGTAACGGAATTGGAGGGCCCAGGGAAAGCGTAACAGGAACTTCGGTTGGCCTCGCAATCATCCGAACTCATTTCACTCATCCTGCCCCCCGAACCCAGCTCGAAAATCTATACATTATAACTATATAGACATACGATCCTTGAAACATATAAACAAAAGTTTCGATTTTTCTTCCAAGAAAACAAATGAAGCAATTTCCCAGATTTGGTGGAAAAATCGAAATGCCTATCGATTTTGGGTTTTATTTGTTTTTGATTATCGTTCGGTTTTTTTGGTTTCGTTTGGTTTCTTTCGCTTGCATGCTCATAGTATCTATTTCAGAGACCGGGACAAAACTGGTAAGACATTGAACACCAAGATGCCGTCAGCACCAACACACACTGCCGAGGAGGCACATCTGCTGGGGTAAGCCAACAACGACAAGAGAAACTCAGATCCTAGCAAAAGAAAAACCAAAAACCCTTACCCGAAATCGCCCGACCCAACGGCCGAAATTTTAGTACAGTCACCGCCTGTAAAATGCACACAGCCAGGCGAATGAAGGACTCTGGGTCCTTTGGCTTGGCTCTAGAATATTCTTAGGATATTTATTGTTTTGCGTCGTTTGGTTTGTTGTCTGCATTTCTTTTTTGGTTTATCGATTGACTTATCTATCGACTGTAAACAATCATTAACGAAACTGTACCAAATTCTGTATAGAGTATGATTTGTGCATCCATCCAGCCTCCCAGCCCCGACGAAAACCAAAAACTCAACTTAGCTTAGTTTACAAACTCTTTTTTGAATGTCTTTTTAACACTTTTGAACTTTGCTCTTGAGTTCCATTTCATTTAATACCAGAAAATACCGTTATTAGCTTAGTACACCAGCAGCGTGTGGCGTCCCGGGCCCCGTCCACCTAGAGGATCACTTAGCCGGCCAACTTAACTTGTTTATGAGCAGCCACATCCCCCAGCCCCGCCCACAAAACCCCCAACTAACCAAAGTTTTTTATGTGTTCTTTGCTTTGATTTGGCTCAGCACCATGCCCGTTGACCCGATGGACGACATCGAACTGCGCTCAGTGCAGCTGCAGTTCCCCAATGCCCGCGGCTCCATATTGGAGGCCTGCGACCAGCGCCGCGTGCCCACAGACAAGGGCGACATACACGTGGCCATCCAGGGCGATACTTCCCGCCCCGCCATAGTGACCTACCACGATCTGGGACTCAACTGTGAGTAGAACCGACTTACCTGGCTCTTGATAACTGTCTGGTATTTCCGCAGATGCCACCAGCTTTGCTGGCTTCTTCAACTTTCCGGTCATGCGTGGCCTGCTGGAGAATTTCTGTGTGTACCACGTGACCGCCCCAGGCCAGGAGGAGGGAGCACCCACGCTGCCAGAGGAGTAAGTTTGCTGTGGCCAAATTGGTTATGACTAAATTGCTTTCCCGACAGCTTCGTCTATCCAACCATGGACGAGCTGGCCGCCCAGTTGCTGTTCGTCATGTCGCATTTCGGCCTGAAGTCGATAATCGGTTTTGGGGTGGGCGCCGGCGCCAATATTCTGGCTCGTTTCGCCCACGCCCATCCGGACAAGGTGGGCGCCTTGTGTCTGATTAACTGTGTGTCCACCCAGTCGGGCTGGATTGAGTGGGGCTATCAGAGTTTCAACGCTCGCTTCTTGCGCACCAAGGGCATGACGCAGAGCGTCGTTGACTACTTGATGTGGCACCATTTCGGCCGCAATCCCGAGGAGCGTAACCACGATTTGGTGCAGATGTACAAGCAGCACTTCGAGCGCGGCGTTAATCCCAGCAATCTGGCCATGCTCATCAATGCTTACATACATCGCCAGGACCTTCACTTGGCACGCACACCGCCCGGCACTCCCGGCACCGAGACGGCAGCTACTACATTGAAAATGCCAGTGATCAATATAACCGGCTCGCTGTCGCCGCATGTGGATGATACGGTCACCTTCAATGGACGCCTGGACCCCACAAACTCCTCCTGGATGAAGGTTGCTCTTCGAATTTTTATATACTTTGATTTTTACTGATTTGCTGATCTTTTCAGGTATCTGATTGCGCTATGGTCCTCGAGGAGCAACCGGCCAAGTTGGCTGAGGCCTTCCGGCTCTTCTTGCAGGGCGAGGGCTACGGTAAGTGTTAGACCACCAAAGCCAATGCGCCTACACCCACCACACCACACCAACAACAAGACACTCCAAACCAAACCTCGAGAAAGTCTATCTGCCATTTCCACCATCTACAAACGATTCGAAGCTATGGCCTGTTTTTTTTTTGGGTTGGTCCTGCAGTTTTAGGAAAATTTCAACTCATCTTAACTCAAACGAAGCTTAGCTTTCACACAAATCGGGGATATTTGTTCCCCAAACTGAACTCGAGCTTAGTCGGTGTTTTAATCCCGCGAGCGGGAAGCGGTTTCCACACACCCACACACACACCCACAGAATCAAACACAATCGCACGCAAAAGTCGCCTTTTAGCGAGCATCCGACATTAGCCCAGAGAATCTATCCAAACTTTACTATATTTCTACTCTCAGTATTCTTCCCTCCATAGTCGATTTACACACACTCACACACACACCGACACTCCAAATATTGCAAATTAGTTTAAAGCCCAAAGAGGAAAATATAAAAGCTTTTCAACTGCTTTTCAAAGAGAAAAGGAATTAAGAAACCAAAATAAAGTTTTCTCGAAATGTTTAAAATTAACCTCGAATTAGTTTAGTTAAATTGGCAAATATTAAGCAAAAAAAAAAAACCAAAAACAGTTTATAAACAAAATTTATTTGTACGCATTCGATTGAAATTTAATAAACGATTAAAATTTAAAAAGAGAATCAAAAACCAAAAAAAGTTGTTGAAAATCAAAAGCGTTTCTTTCACAAGACACAATGCCCTGTATTCGGTACCGTTAGCTTGCCCAGGATACCGTTAGTTCCAGTCCAAAACAAACAAAAATACAAAAACACAAAAAAAAAGAATTTTCAAATATTTTCATTACTTTGTTTTTTTTCATTTCTTTTCCTTTCTCCAAACTGCTTGTTTTTGCTAAAACAAAACATCAAAAACTATAAAACAAATTTACACCCACACACCCACACTAATCGCCTGGCTGCCTGTTCATTTCGATTCCCCTGCATCCGCCATCCATCAAAATCGTCCGATCATTCGATAAATAAATAAATCGAAAATGTTGTGGTAACACTGAACTTCTAATTTTCAATATTCTTTTCTCTTTTAATTTTTACGATTTGTTTTTTTGTATTGAATTTAAAAAATTTTCAAATGCGCGCTGATGCATTTTATTTTCTACAAACTACAACAACAATTTAATCAAATAAATATATATATGGTATGTATTGTAAATATACAAAACATAAACCCGAACACCAACAACAACCGAACAATTGCTGCCTGCTACGAAACTCCCAACCACAGTCTCCGACAAATAGAAAATAGAAAATTAGCAAACGAATCGAACAAAAAACAGAAACACAAACAAAAATAGTTGAATTGCATTTAGCTAAATAGTAAAAACGAAGAATATGTATGAAATATATAAATTAAATACGAATTGTTGTAGTTGCATTGCCCCAACCACCTTAGCCGGTAGCTCCCTAGAATTGTTGCACTTTGAAGAGAACAAAAAAAATATGTGTTTGAACATTTTTAATATAACAAAATCAACACCCACACACGCAGACATGTTTAGAAATTAAGTAGCTTGATTTTCTTCAATTTCTATTGACTGAAGGATTTTTCTCCTCCAAACCACGAAATGCTTTTTTCCTTGCTCACCTGACATTCGCCTCTTTTTTTCCATCATAAGCATAAAATTTAATTTATTTTCTTTATTTTCCTTTTTTATGTACACGCCAAAAAAAATACAAAAAAACTAATTATTTGCGAAAAATCAAAAAGCCGTCGGGTCGCTCCAAAAGTTGGCACGCAAAATTTCAATGGCCAGCCAGAGCAGTTCCACCCGAATTGAGGTGACCGTGGAGTAAAAAGGGCCGTCCAAGGACGAGAGGATGGCCGGCTGGAGGACGAGCAAACGAGTGAGAAACCGATTGGAGCACAGCACGCTGACACACACACACACACACGCAGCACCCATCCATCCACACGGCGAAGTGAAATCAAAGAAACGAAAAATAGAGAAAAATCCAAGCTGAGCTTTTTTTTGTTCGTTGTTAAATTCTTTGTTTTTTTTTTTAAGCAGCGTGCACTTGTATTATTTTTTATTATTAATTTAAAGATTCCGTTTGGGCAACGTGTGTGTCGTTTGTTTTTATTAAGTTTTTCATTTGTATTTATTAGTTAAGTCTTAAAGGTTTTAAATTTAAGCAAAAGCGAACCGAGTCGAAGGTCCTTCTGCCTTGAACTAATCCAGAGCACAGCGGAGCATTGCAGGCTTTGCTTTAGTCTCTAAGTATTTGCAATGTTTTGTTTTGTATTTTGAATTCGTGTTGTGTGTTTCACGTTTCTTTTGAAGGCCGACGGAGAGCGGCAGCCCTTAAAATAATGCCTAAATGTATGGAAGCAATAACTTTTATACACACACGCATACGCATACAAATATATTTATGCCCACACCAAAAACAATAACAAAGAGACAACCCACATATATACCACATATATATAGAGATATATATAAAGAGAGTCGAGCTAAAAACGAAGAACAATTGTAAGCTTTTGTTGTATATTGAAGTCTAAATAAAAGATCAAAAACGAATACCAAAAAAATAAGAGAGATTTTTGTTGCCTTTTGAGTTCCTTTTTTTGTTTGCGCTTGCGAAATTCGAGTTCTTCTACTTCTTCAAACAGAAGCCCCCATCCACCCCGGACAGTAAGGACCTGGAAGTCGATTGTGAAACCAACAACATCCCATACATCACTGTGAATCTGCATGCAGCCTCTCATGTTCATCATCATTTCATCAGCTCTGCTCTGGACAGATTCGCCTCACCATCTCCGCATTTCCACACTCACACACACACACACACTTGAAAACAGCAGCAAATTCTTAGATTGAAAAAAGCAAACTAGAAACTCCAACAAGAACAAGAACAACAATTCCCACATGTCCCAAAAGTACCACTAAAGTAAATAACAAAAGAAAAACTCCCCTCCCCCCTCCGGTCGACCAACCAACCAACCTACCCAACGTCATCCAAGCAGCCACGCCGCTGTCCACGCCAGCCAGCTCGCCCTGTGGCACCAAATACCACACCTACTCATCGATATTCTTTGCCAATTTCCGTGAGCAGCAGCTGCAGGCCGCCCAGGAGCAGCGGGACAGGGAGCGCGACAGGCAGCGCCAATTGAGCATGCGGGTGGGCAATCGGCTGCGCGAGACGGCCATCAATTGCAGTTCTCCAGACAACAACAACGACAACCAGCTACCGAGAAGGCCAGCCGAACGATCCGACGACGACCAGGATGAGGACCAGGACCTCAACAATGGCAACGGCAATCGAGCCTATGTGACCACGGATACGGCCGGCACCCTGTACTACGGCACGCAGAACAATAAGATACGCATCACTGAGAATCCACTGCCCGAGCCGGTAAGCTCTTAGATTGCCTCCCTTTAGAGTCCTTGAAGGGGTTAAGCCCGGGCCATTGAGCCGGAGAGGAGAGGTTACCCAAAGAACATACAAACATATTGTTATTGTTGTTATAAGCTATAAATATATTATTAACGAGAAACCGATTAACTGTACACGAGTTAAGGAACCCACGAGCCGCAGCAAGCCGAGCACACCAACGACAAATGCCAATCCAAGCCAAGCTTCTCAGCCGTAGAAGCCGCCACCGCAGCGCCGCCAACTCTTCTAGATTCTAGACCTTCGCCGAGCCGTGCTCCAAGAGACAACCAGATAAGGATAATTTACAATTTACAAACACCACAACGCTAATCACACACACCGTACACTTTATTGTACTTCGAGGAGGAGGAACGACACAAGTTAGACATTCAATAGGTTCCTTGAGTTCTTAAGATGGCAAACATAAAAATCGAGAAATATTTGTAATTTACACTTTGTGCCTGAGCGTGAAATAAACCCCATTAGCCGCAGGAATTTCAAGAACCCAAAGAACGAGATTTAAATTCTTTAATTTAAACAGTTAATTTATTTACAAATCTCTGTTTTCTATTTTAGCTGAAACCAAGATTTCGAATAGTTTCCCTAACTATTTTTTTTGTATTATTAGATTTATTGATATCATAGCAAATCTGCCTCATAAAAAAAGTTAGGAGGGAACTTAGCAAATTTTGTTTAGTTTTGTGCTCTTTAAAGTATTTTAGGTTCCTTAGTTTGCACCCACACACAATGAAGCCCATAGAGGAATGCCATATTGATTTATAGACATCATGCAATAAGCGACAAAATGAGCATATTTTTTGGATGCAAAATATTTTATGATGAGCTTGCTTAGAACTAAAGTGTAATGATATTAAAAAGAAACCAAAAACAATACGAAATACAAATTACAAAAAGCATTTTCGCTTAATGTTAAAAACGTAAACGTTAAACAAAATAAATAAACCCACACCTATAAGTTTATTCCAAATGTAGCATATCAAAAAATAACAAAAAACCCAATCTCTCAAAATAAAATACTATATACAAATCAAGTAGAGCCCAAACTTCGGTCTACACCGATTTTCAAATACCCTGTAACCCCCGCAAAAGGAAAGAATCTCTTTATGCGAATCTTAAGAAAAGGTTTGCCGGGTATTTAAAAAATATAAAACAAAAAATCAAATACTTAAATAGTTAATAAAGTAAATGCAAAATTCTGTGAAGACCCTAAACTAAAACTAAATAAAAAAAAAAAATAACTAAATTTCCACACCCCCAAGAATCCAAGAACTCAGTTCGGCAGAGACCTCGATTCGCTGAGGGACTCGAAAAACACTGGAACACCCACACAGAATAGAAATAGTTAATCGCATTATACATTCTATGAGTCGAGATGAAAACCCGACGAAGATGAAAGCAACATTTTTTTGCAATAACTTCAAATTCAATTCAATAAAAAGATTTAGAAGCTTGAGCGTTTCGGGTTCTTTTATTGCGGCAGAGAGCTGACGTCCGCTGGGGAAAGGCAAAGGCGATCATTCTGAGTGTTTCGTAGCTACACATTGCGTGTCCTTTCCATGGTCTCGAAAAACTTCTTCATATCCTCGCGGTGCTCACGCATCACATTGCGTATGGTTTCTGCGAATTCCGCCCGAATTTCACGGAATTCCATTTGGCAATGCTTGGTGGAGACTTTGATGGCGTTTACCAATTCTCTTTGGGACTCAACCAAACAACTCATGAGCTCCAGAGGCGTAAGCTCGGCTTGGGGCTCATTTACAGTGTCATTGCCAATAGCCGCGTTCAGCAGGCCAATCGAACTAGGCGAGGAGACACTGCGTTGGGTTGGGCCTTCGAATTCCATTGATTCCGGCAGGGACAGCCAGTCGTCGGTTTCCCCGGACAATTCGAGGGATTCTTTTCTTTTCATAAGCTCGTCCAACATGTCGAGTTGGCGTGGCGATAGGTGGCAAGGACCTGAGCTGTCGATCTTAGCCTGTCTGTAGCAGCGGAGCATGTAGGTAATTTTCGTGCGGACTTGATTTGGACTGCGGAAAATGGATTTATCGGCCAGACGTCGGGAGATATACGAAATTTTGCTCTGGTTGCGCTTCTTGGAGCCGTCGAGCGCTTCCACCAGGCAGTGCTTTTCCATGATTCCTAAAAGCGCATCGATCTCTTTGTTTGTCCAGAAAATCAGGCCAGAGCTCCTCCCTAAAAAAAAGGATTTGCTGAAAATCAGTGCTTATTTTCGGGCTGTTTCTTACGAGTACAAAGGGCATCGATATCTTCGTCATCTTCTTGGCTGTCGTATGCGTCTGTGTCGAATTCCATCAGCTCCTGCATTTCCTTGAAGAACTCAAAGGTCTCGCCTTTGGCTTCGGCCCGCTTGTACTGGCGCCGCAGCATGTGATATTTGTTTTTCACTGAGCTGGGCGATTTGTCAAAGTTGCGTTTATTAAGCTTTTCCGATATGACGTTGAATATAACAGCGTTGCGTTTGCTTAGTAAGCGTCTTTGGAGCTTGTGTTTCTTCAGGATGTTGAAGAATTCCTGGACTTCTTCACTGCGCCAAATGGAACGTTTGGTGCTGTTCATGTCGTTGTCTTCGGCCGTTTTGTTCTGCAATTCAGGGTATTTAAAGCGCCCACTAAATATGCGCTCCAGTTCTAGTCGGTGCTGTAGGATTTCGGGGCTAGGATTTGGCTTGCCGCACTCGACTTGCAGGTCGTCGAACTTAGTTTGGAGTTCTTGGACAGTTCGAGTCACGGATTTTTTGGCCAGCTCCTTTGCGACATTGTTGAAGGTTTCCTTATCATGTTTGCGGCGAACTTTTACATTTAATTCGATAAGTGTGTTTAGGAACAATCCCAATTCGGTCGATGTCCACCCGCTGCTCATTTTTTAGTTGTTAAATATACAAAAACTGCGTTCCACAACAAAAAATCTGCTGTCCACCGGGTTTGGTGTAATTTTAAACGCCGCTATGCTTATCGATAAATATTATTTCGATACATTACATTTACGCAGGGCTGCTTTGAAGCTAGCGCGCAGATTCAATTTTGTTTTGTATGTAAATATTAAAAATACGAAATAATAGAGTGTTATCTGCGACGCTGTTATTATTTTTGTTAAACAAACACAAACGCGAAATGCATACAAATTTAGTTGATTTCCAGGGCTGGGTAGCTGTAGGGCGGCTAGGCTGCCCAGCAGTTGGCAGCCCCACCACAACTCACGGTTTCGAATTCGAGTTCGAATCTCTCTCGCACCCGTCAAATCCGGTCAGTTGCTGAATCTCGTTCGTGGCGCTGACATCGCTCGTTGCTGCCGCAAAAGGCCAACCGAACAACAACAACAAAAAAAAAACGTTAAAAGCAAACAAAACAAAAATTACAGTGAATTCAAACCATTCTCGCCAATCGCGCCCCCGCCCCCACCGTCTTCCGCGCCCATGAATCCGCGGCTTTTGTAGTCGGGCCCCAACGCCCGCCCAATCCGTCGATCGCCAACGCGACTGTTGTTGTTTTTTTTTCGCCATAAACAAAAAACCCGCAAGAAAACAAATAAATTCGCAGCTTGTACTTCTCCAACCCCCCACCTCTCCGCATTTATGCAGTTTGTGCAAATAACCAAATCGCCCCCTCCATCGGCATCCCAAATGGAAAACACAAACAAACCGCCGCCATCGCCTCGGCTCCGCAGCCATCGCGCGACTCTCTGCCTCCTCCAATCCTGGCTGCCTATCGCCAGCATCCTGCTGCTCGGCTGCAGCCTCAGCTCGGCCTCCCCCAACAGCGGCTATGTGGACCATGCGGATATGAAAGGTAAGCGAATCGCATTCAGCCATCAATTGGACGAAATCTTTCAGACACCTTCGGGAGATAAGAACTGCGGCTTCAGTTAGGGGACTCTGGGTTTTTGTTTTTATCTTTCCCTTGATAAATGGGATTCGATTCATGGGAGGAAGTCCATCTGTTCCACCAACAAGACGACGGTTTGGTCCCTTTGTGAACAGGTTTTCCATTCTCATTCCCAAACAAACAGACGGCCAAAGCGAGGAGAGAGGAAGACCATAAAATTCCCATGCATCACAAAACCCTCAGGAGCCGAGTCTTCTACCTGTTGGCCGCCGTGTGCGTGGGTTACCTGTGCGCCGGCCAGGTAGCCAGCGACCCATTAAGCATCCGTGAGTTTATCTCTCGGCTGCCGCAAATATGAATGAAAGTGTGGAGATTGAAGATTCTGCCTCAGCCACTGGCTGCTGGCAAAAGGACAACGATTTCGGTTTGGCTTCAATTCAAATTTTCTAAGCAGGGCGGGGGGGGTTGGTCCCTCTCTCTCCTTCTGTCTTTTTCTCTCTCTTGTATTGCGAAAACCAGTTTGCTTGTTGGCCCGTCTTTGTTGTTGGATTGCAAGTTGAGCTTCGCTTGGCTTCGCGTTTGTCTCTCTCGGCCGTTGCGCCTGCGCAGAGTTTGTCTCGTTTGCCATTTCTCGCTGTTGTTGTTGAGACTTCCTACCACCTGCCCCCGTTGGGCAATCTTCCAGTTGCTTGTGCCTTTGTCTCTGCTGGGCAACAACACAAACTCATACGCATCTGAACCGTGAGATTTTATTTCATGCAAAAAACACTAAAAAAAAGCGAGCCAAGTAACCGACGAGTTACTTGCTGTGCGCCTGCGCACTCGGCCGGTTGCAGGTGTTTTGCTGATTTTGAAAATGCAAAAATAAAAAACTCGCTGCGCTAATAAAGAATAAAGCAAAAGGAAACCGAAAACCGCTCAGTAAAATTATCAAGTTTTTTTTTAGTTTTTTTATCGGGAAGTTGAGTTTTTTGTTGGCCAGGTTCCTTTTTTCTTTCCAGGGGAAGTGGCAGTGATAGCGAGAGTGCTTTGGTAATTGCCTTAAAATTCCAGAGGAAATGGAGAATTTATTTCCTTAACTCTCAACTGGAATTGTAAAATGGAAAACTAAAGAATTTGAATTCGCTGTGGTTTTCGGATTCTTAGGAATGAATTTGGAACTGTTTTTATTTAAAGATATATAGATTATATTTATGATCTTAAATCTGTGTTATTTTATAATCTTCTCTTCCTTCCAAGTGTCTAACTTATTTCAGGATTTTTTTATTATCTGCATATTTCCTTTTTGAAGAATCTGTGATTATTCGCAGATTTCCTCAGCCTGAAAAAAACCCTAGAAAGTCCTCAACATTGCCATATCTATTTTCTTATTCTCGCTTACATATCTCTGCAGATATCTTTGGTATTCTTTAATCATTAAGGTACTTTAAGGAATAATTGTATTCAGTGTCTGTTAAGTGTATAAAAAGATCCCAAGATCCCCGCTCTCTTTCTTTTTTTTCGTATCTCTTCGAAACCAAAATGAATATGACGAATTTCCCCAAAACTCCAGAATTCTCTATAAACTTCGTGGTTTCCATTCCCAAGGCTGTTTTCTTATCGCTGTTTTTTTGCGGTAGTCGAGAAACTAACATCGTTGGGTAATTTTGTAGTCCAACGCAATTCAGCGGGACTGCAATAAATCCGAGGCGATTACATTTCCCATTTGTAGGTCAGTTTTATCTATTTAATCGGCCGGCCAAAGAACCTCCGATAGATCTCTGTTCAGAGTTCCTAGTGGCTTTTGATGGCCGTGGTGATTTCATGACGACAAATGAGTCAGCCGCGAAAAGAAAGTAAAGCAAAAAGACATTCGCCTTATCAGGCCGATAAGGCGGGGGTAGTGAATAAAATTCGATATCTTTTCGAGGGAACTGAAAATAAAGTAGAATATAAAATACGCAGATTACCAGGAAAATGCTGAAATTTTAGACAGGACGACATTAGGCGAAGCACCGTTAAGTGGTCAGACAGTCTAAGTGGCTCGAAGGATCCGCGTCGTCGGCAGACAAAAGAGCAGTCGAGTGGCGAGCCAAATCACTGGAAACCGACTTTCTTGGTGGGCAGAGCAGGTAGAAATTTCTCTCCCTCTCTTGGCTTTTCGCTCGCCCACGACTTTCCTCTCGAGTACAAAAGTATCGAATTTCATAAGGATATTTTTTTTGAAATTTCCATGTCCTCTCACCAAAGTTCCCATATGCAATCGGCCGGGTGTTTCGTCAAGAATTCCCAATTCCCAGAGTTTCGAACATGGAAACACTTCAGTCCGTCCCGGCCATGCATGTCTGTCTCTCTAATTATGAAGAGGGCGCGCGCCCACTTAAGAGCCTCCTCGGCCTTTGTATCTTTTGTGCCGGGGGCCTGGTAATGTTACTTTATCTCGGGCCGATATTTTTAAGAATTTCGTTTGCATTGTTCAGCGGATTCTCACGTTGGCTGAGGCAAGGGGAGGGGGGCTGGAGATGGGATGCTGTTGCAATCATAAATAATAATCAATTTCCTGTTGTCCAAAATGTTTCCCATCGCTTGACGCCAACGTGTGCGCGTATGCAAGTTTTCTTTGCTGGGAAAAATCTGGAGGGGCGGCAGCGGATTTTCCTTTATTCCGGCCGGATGGATATTTACATTTTCATAAATTAAACTCAGCGTTTTGTTTCTTTAACATTCGGATACATTTGGCGTCCCCCCGCTCTCATTTGCATGCCGGGAGCCAATCAGAATCGCTCGCTTGCCCTGGTCAGCCGAACGGCCTCGTGTGCCTTCGCCGAGGGGAGGCAGGTTAAGTGTGGGCCCAATCAACGAGCGACCCCGCTAGATGGCGCCCCTGCCCCCGCCGCCAACACGCATGCGCAGCAATTTGCTGGGCTGCTTGTTTGCGTTTATGGACCAGCCGCCTGCAGCTGTTGGCCGGCAATGCGTACCCTCTTTTTTTTCGTTTTTCGTCTCGTAAATTAAAATGCTGAGCCTTTCGGAAAGTTTTCTCGCCTTAACCGCTTGTCGCCACATTGTGTCATGCACTTTCGGAAGGGCGTTTCATCATGATGATCATGTTGAGGGGCCCCCATGCCATATGGCGTCGTCTGCTGGTTAAGGGTAAGCTGAGCCTGGCCAGGCATCGGATTACCCAAAGATTTCATGTGGCTGCTGCTCCAAGCCGGACGCTGGCCCCCTCCTGAGCTCACATATTAATGGGGCCGGGGCCTCTGGCAAAGGTCAACGGCAAGCGCGGCCAACGCTCAGCTTCTTGTTCCGTTCCATTCCCTAGGAAAACAGATCATGGCAATGATCTTGCATAATTACAAAAGACCAAAGACCGGCGACGACGTGTAAACAACAAAAAGAAGACACAGCCGCCGCCTGCCCAGCCCAGACAATGGCCAAGGGGCAGTGTCGCCGTTGCCGTCGGTGTTGCCGCCATTTTTCTGAGCTTATGGCAAACAATATGGCGACTTGTTTAACCCTAGGCCGCCGGGGCTGTCCCATTAGCGCTCCAATGCGACATTTCTTGGAGCGGCAAAAGTGAATCATTGACAGTTTTTATGAGGCGCGTGCATCACTCGTCAGTCAGACCGCACCCCAGAGCCGTTTGGATTTCAAAATCATTTCAATTTCAATAGAAAAGTCGGGCGGTCGGGCATTCAATGGACTGGAAACGCGAGAGCGGGAAGCTGCCAATGACGAAAGTTTCGAAGATGAGAGAAAAAAAAGCAACACCCCGGAGACCGAACCGATCGCTGCCGCGGAATTTATTTTTTTCCCATTTTCCAGCAAAGCGTTTTCGTTAATTAAAAACAATTAAGCGGCAGGGCAAGCGTGTCATGGAGCACCAATAAAAACTCTCTCACAAAAGCAACAGCAACAGCAACGGCAACAAAAAGAAAGGTTTGCGTTTTGACTTTGCAGTTTGGGGAGTGGAAAATGTGGGTCGCCGCCAACGGAAGCGGGCGAAAGGCTGAGGGCTCCCTCCCCGCCCCTCCGGCGATCATAAAATTGTATAATATTAATTGCGGTTAATTGGGATTAACAGCTGCGCCAAAAACAAAAGAGAAAAAGCCTCCGCCGCCAATAACTCACTCTCTTTTACCAGCGAAGCGGCTGCCCTACAAATCACCCCGTCCGTCCGTCCGCACAGCGACAGGTTTACAGAGGAAGAAGCTCGGCTTGTTGGCGCTCCTGCCAGCCGGTTCGGCTTCCTGTGCCCGGGGGCCCCTCTCTCTCAGTGGCTGTGTCATTTGTTTGGTGGAATGATAACAAAGTTTTTCCAGCCACCCATCCGGTGGCGTTGGCTGATTTTCCAGTCGCCATTGCCATCATCCGGTGGTCCGGTCCGCAACTGGTTTCTGCCCCAAAGGATGGCCCGTTGTCTGCCTATAATTAACTCGAAATTCATTGGCCGGCCAGGCCTTCTCACAAATCAAATCAAAATTTTATGCCCACCTCTTCGGGGGCTTCTGTGCCGGTGACGCTGACGGTGGCAACGGCGATGGCGATGGCATTTTCCTGTAATGTTTTTTCCATGGCGCGGAATTTCCGCTGGTTTAATTACAAATGACGGACTACTACACACACACACACACTCGCGGCGACCTGACCAACCCGCTCAAGTTGGTAACACTTTGTTAGCCAGACGCGAGCTGCATTGTCGGCCGCCAGCCGTCGGCTGCTGCAGCGGAAGTAATTTGAGGTTGATGATAATCATCATCATCACCAGCAGCATCGGCTTCACCATCGGCTGCGTGATGCAGCAGCCGAGCTGGGGGTTAATAGGCGACCGACCCCATCGCCTGGCCCGCTGTTGATCTACGCGAGTCAAAGGTCCTACCACTTCCACGGAATAGATAAAAACCCAAATGATCTTTTCTTCGGCACCTCTGAGGGGCTGAGTAGGTTCCCCCTTCCACAGAATTTGAAGGCCTACGCAATTCTGCAGCCACCCCAGGCAGGAATTTAAGGCCTTTGTTTAATGAATTTGGAAAGTTTTTCTGCTTATTTATTTTTAATAGATTTTATATAAATTTTGCATATATTTGTTTCAATTTTAAATCATTTTCAATGGACAAATATAAGCCGAGGTAATTTTCTATAATTTGTATAGACAAGAGGCTCAAATATTTTAAATTTTATTTTAATTTGATTTTAATTTAACGAGTCCCAATTTCGATTTAAAAAGAACAACCAACCGACAATTAATTTGCTGTCGTTTGCATTCAAATAATGGATTCTACTAATGATTTTTAAATATTTCCGATCTGATTATAAAATATTTTTGATCAAGTGGCTAAAATAGAACAAAATTAAACTTTTTAGTCCCGCTGAAGTAGAGCAAATGGATGCCTTTTTAAAGAGAATTTAAGTATCGTTGAGGCCAATTGGCGCCACCTAGAAGGGCTTCGAACACAGGGTGTGGCAAACATAGCCCAGCATTTAATTTATCCGCCTTTATTTTTGCTTATTTTTTGACAAAGTTTATCACTGAACTAGAAGACTTTCGGTGGACTTGAAATAAATGTTGATAACGAACTGCGATTTGTTGTAAAATAAGAAATTACCAACGAACTTATAGTCCCCTGTGGGAATTGGTACATTCTTCATTCGCTCGTTATCCAGCTGAAAGTCCTTCAACATCTGCACGCCCTTGAAATTAAAACCCAGAAATTATAGAGTTCTGCTAGTTTTCCAACAAATCCCACTTACCTCATAAGGACAGGAGTGGTTGGCTGTTGAGTACTCTTTAAAAAAGGCTAAGAAAAACTCGACCATTCTATTCCTGGTTCGGGCCTTACGCATAAGCTTACATCCATTCACGGTGGTATCAAAGATCCAAGGGTCATACGTGTTGGCCTTTCGCAGAACTTGAAACCTGGCATTCACATCATTGGTGGGATGCTTCAGAGTGATGATGATATTCAGGAGCACCTTGTTCCGGCCCGCCACACGCAGGCGGCAGTGATCGATGGTCACCCAGGATTTGTTGAATGATTCGCACTCGGCGTTGGTCAGCTTGAAAGTGGAAGCCGCCTGGAAAGGATCATTGACTTAAGGTTTGTTCTATCAAGTGATGCCGATTAATCACCGTGTGGCCGAAAAGTAGAATCACTGTGAAAATTACAGGGCCAGCGAGCATGGCGAAGGTTGACTGAGGAATGGCGAATGAATCAGGCCTAAATCGGCTTTTTGTACTGATGAGACGCAGTCATTAGCGGGCGATATCAAATAATTAGAATCAATTGAATGGATTCGATTTATTCAGATCTCATTATTTACATAATTTCACGTGTGCAGCAGATTTTCAGTGGCCTGGAAGTAGGCCTTCAGGCCGAACTGCGGTCTGTTGTAGAAAATAAACGTGAAAATCAGCACATACTCGCCGGTGGGGAAGATCATGTTCTTCATGTTCTCCCGCTTGAAGTAGAAGTTCTTCAGCATCTGGACACCCTGTAAGAAATAGCTTATAATAAACTGAAACAGACTCAGCCCTCCAGCAAACCTCATAGGGGCAGGTGTGGTTGACGGTGGAGAAGTCCTTGAACAGCCCGTAGAAAAACTGAATCATTTTGTTCTTCGTGTTCACATTGCTCATGAACTTGCAGCCCTTGACTGTGATGTCAAAGAGCCAGGGCTTGTAGCCATTGGCCTTGCGCTGGATCTGCAGACGGACATCGACGTCGTTGCTGGGATGCAGCAAAGTGACGAACACATTCAGGACGATTTTGGCCCGACTCACGACCTGCAGGCGGCAGTGGTCGATGGTCACCCAGGTTTTATTGAAGGTTTCGCACACGGCATTGGTCAGTTTTATGGCGGCTTCCTGGAAAATCAGCCGACAGTTAGCCGGAGTTGTTCGAGAACTCTCATTTCCCTTACCGAAACACTGAAAGTTAGGAGCAAGCTCAGAACTAAAATCGTGCTGCGCATTTTGCTGGCCTGACTAGAAATGATGGCCAAACTTTGAAACAGCTTTGATTTCAAACAAATACGAAAATAATGGCTAAAGACCTTTAAATAAATTGCCAGTTAATTTGAATTTAATAACCCATCCAAACGTGCCCTGAATGCCGTCTAACAATTGCCAATTTCAAATATTTTAAACCCATTTCGAAAGCCTCTAAGGTTGGATTGGAAGAACGACTGACAGACCATCTTGAAAAGTTGGATTGGGCTGTGGATCTTCAACTTTGTGTGGCCTTAATTGAAAGGCCAGCAGACAAAGAGAAACATCGTTGTTGGCATTTTTCTAGCATGATTCATGGCTATGATTGTGGAGAATTTTAGATCGATTTCAAATTAATTGCTGCCCTGGTGAATCACAAAGACCAAATTCGCTTTGAACCGAGGAAAATTCAAATTCCAGGCCGACTGCATTTTCTTTAGGCCAGGAAACTTCAGTATTCGAGGCACAAACTCTCAGGCTTTGTCTCGTTCCCATCGGGCATTCAAATGGGTTTTCGTTTTCAATCAAATCGATCGAACGGCCCACTCGTCTGACCAGTCAATTGGGCAACACAATGGACGGCTTAGGCCCTCGAGAAGATCACGGGGAAATTGTGGGCATTATGGGGTGTGAAAAATGATGAAAAGAAGAAAACCAGAATCAAATCGGATCATAGTTTTTGACGAGAAACCGCTGACCAAATTTATAATGTCACAATTAATTCATATGGACGATGCGGTTGGAACACATGAACCAAATACCAAAATTGCCTTTCCGAGCCACCGCGCGAGCTGCGGGCGTGGAACTTTTAATGTTTCTTTGGTTTGAGGGGAGCGCCATGGAAATTCTTGCACTGCCTTCAGGGTGTGCGCGTGTGTGTGTGTGTGTTGGGTGTGTTGTGTGCTGTACTGAAATTATTTTTACTCAATAAAAATACAAATTGAGAAATTGTCAAGCCGATCACGTTCCCAACAACAACAACAACGGCGGCAGCGACAACACGAAGAAAACGCACCCAATTGGCATTGAGTTCGGAGCAGTTTTTCCCAATTTGGTTTCTTGGAACACACAAAACAAAACAAAGAAAAATCGTTTAGTATTGATCTTTCGATATCCGAAGATCGCCAAGCCGTCGGTTCTGTTGTTGTCGTTGTCGTCAAACTCTGCCTACAAATTGTAGTCATGTCGACAGCCAAACGGATGTTCCGAGGCCCGAGACACAGGGCTTGGATGGCCCACCTCAGGCGACCTTTTGGGCTGAGTGACTTGCGCTGATTGCAGCTGAAAAATCACCAACCTGGACATGTGTTTTCAGCTGGGCCAGCAACAGCAACAACAATAAAAGCCAAGCCAGCAACCGAGAAACTTACAGCGAAATTGTTAGGCTCAGCACGTTTGGCCAGAAATCCTCTGGCCGGTCTGTGTGGAAACACAGAGAGTCAGAAATAATTTGAGGCCAGCTAAGAAAAGAAGCGAAAACAGAGAACAACCTACAAAAATATAAAACGTAAGAGGAAAAAAAAACAAACCTAAAATTGAATTCTGTGCCGCGAAGCCAGCAGATTTCGAGGCGGGCGACCATTGCGGTTTTAATTTGATTTTCTTATGCTTATTTTTCTGAGCCATTCATTTTCACATTATAAGTTGGCTTAAAAAAGCCATAAATACACACACACACATACAGAATGACCGACTCTGCTGTGCTAGGAAATTATTTTTACGGGTCTGCCTATTGAATTTTGATGAACTCCCCGCTGAGAGTTGTGGAGCAGACGATCGCCGAAAAAAAACATAACCAACTCTATATGTGAATGGGTAAATCGACTGTGGCTTCGGCTGAGAAAACCTTTTTCTTCTTGCCAACCAACCAGCCAGGCCCTAGAAATGAGGCGCTGGAGAAACCGGTACACCGGCCGGGCGACGGTGAGGCTGCGAGTGGCGGAGACTTTTGGTTTGTTGTTTTTTTTTTTTGCTCCGGAAGTAATTAATGCTTTTTTGTGTGCCCGGTAACATAAAACAGAATCTATGCATTAGCGCTTGGCAGGTCGCTGGTTGGCTTAAGGAGACGACAAACTCCCCGTGCCCCATGAGCGGCGGCTGCGGCGGCAGCTCGCCAACTTTCACCGGCAAACCGCTGGTGGTGGCTTGTATCTGTGGACAAATGTTCGATTGACCGAATTGCCACATTGCCAACATCGCCAGAGCCACAGCCAAAGCCATGGCGGTGATGGTGCTGTCCACGCAATGACGTTGGTTCAAAATGATGTGAATTTTCCAACTTGGGCGCTGCGGCTGCCCATAAACAGCGGCCGGGGCCAGCATTCAGTGGCACTGTTGCCTGCCACAAATATGGCGTTTTACATTTATGGGCAGGCCGGGGCACAAGAGAAAAAAAGCGATGCCTGGCCGGCCCGGCCGGTTACCCTTTGGCCGACTGCATCTTCGTTTTAATTAAGCCACGACGGACGACAGGCCGCCTGATCGATTCATGGGGGCGTCTCGGCGGCCTGGCGGGCGGGGGCACTTCAGCTGCCACATTTCTCTCGCTCTTCGGGCAGATCATGGGGACTTTAAGTGCCTCCAGGCCGTCGCACAAACGGAGAGAACCCAAATGGCTGACAAAAGCATTGCCTTGTTTGTTTTGCCTGCCCGAGTATGTGTGTGTGGGGGGAGGGGGCACATCGGCTTCTAATGTGTGCCATGAGCAGTGCGCGACTTTGTTCCAGGCACGCAAAAGTTAACGATCCGCTGAAGTTTTGATTGATATCGCGGGCCCCGATGTTTGGGTCATTGTGCGCCCAGTCTCTGGGCCAGTTAACCAGCCACCAGCGGACGAGGGCTGCACGAAGAAACCCGCAAAAAAGGGTATCTAAAAATGAGTATTCAAGGAGTTTAAATTCCAGCTGAAACAGGTTTCTTTTGGGAAGTCTTAGAAAAAAAACTTTGATTTCTTTTAAGAAAGATAAAAATAAGATTATAGATAAAAGACGTTCGGAATAGGGATTTCTGGATTGCTTGCTTAGATTCTTTACCTTAGAGCCTATCTTTCCTTTGTGGGGTTCTATAAATTTTGAATTATAAGGAACAAGGAACTGAAACTATCATTACAATTTTCTGATTACAATTTTGTTGGTTATAGAAAAGATCGAAAAGAAGCTCGTACTTTCTGAGTTGCTTAGACAGATGATTTCTTATATCATATATATTATGGGATCTTAAAAACCATTTATAGAATTATTAGAAACACTTTATCAGTTCCTTGAGAAAATCTTTGTCTCTTAATAAACTTAGAGAAACAAAAGCTTAATAAGCAATTCTTATAGCCCAAGAATCCTCACTCCTTTCCCTCTCAAGAACCCAAGAAAATGTCTTTAATAGTCTCGAATCTGTAGTCTAGCCATCAGATTCGTTCTGAAGAACTTTTTGAGCTGCCCTCGTAGACCCGTAGCAACGATCTAGCCAACCCAGGCAGCCGTCAGTCAGCCGTATTAAATAACTGACTCTCCCCACTTTTTCCCTCTCTCTCTCTGTCTCTCTCTCTCTCTCTTGGTGTTGGCTTGATCGGAGTGCCGAGAGCTGGAGTGGCAGAAGCCGTTACCCCGTCCCTTTGGACCCGGCCAGTCAACTGTCCAGTCGGTTTATTTTTCATATGCAGTAATTTTGTTCATTAATTGCTAACATTTCATATTTTTGTTGAACGGTCTGTTCGGGGCTTTTGCTCTCGTCTCTCGTTTTTCTTTTTGAGTTTGTTTTTCAATTATTTTTCAAGGGGTTGCGGGTCGGGCGGCGGATTCATTGGAATCGGGCACGCTTGTTTGTCGTCGCTGCCGTCACTTTAGTTGATTTTTCTGTTTTTTTTAACTGAATTCCAAGCTGGGCCGAGAGCAGCGCCCGTTTATTTTCGAGCTTCGCCAGCGCGTTGTTTTTATTTTCTAAATTATTGAATTTCTGCAGGCGATAACATTTGACACGGCCACGGCCGATTTGTGGAATCAACAAACAACATCGCCCAGCATTCCTGCTCATCATCTCCACAAGTCGATCCCACTGTCCCCCACAGATAACCGCTGCCCAGCCCCGTCCGTGGTTGCAGGTCCGGCCAGCGCGTTTGTAACTTTGGTGCAGCCAACGCTTATCAGGCCTCCCGACTTGATGGACTTTGTTGTAGTCCAATTGACGGCAACGGCGATACGCTGGCAATTCGAAAATTGATACCGCTACCCGTTTGTCCGCTCTCCGTCCATCCATCCACTCGGGGTTACGGTTTCGAACGGTTAATTGCGCAAAGCTCGGTGTGCTCCCCAAATGAATCCGTCATCGTGGAAAACCCTTGGCGGGGCCAAATGTTGGCCACCAACCGACCGACCTAATCAGGCACCAGGGATTTAGTCTTTGAGCGATCGTCAATGGGAGTTGGGGAAGTGGTGGCGAGCTTAGAGGAAAATGCTTTTCCATGTCATCAGAACTGGGAGATAATTAGCCGGGTGTGTGTGGTGTATTTGTAGGATTATTCGATTGATTCGATTACAAATTGAATTCTCGTTAATTTCTCAACGTTGTTCCCCTTGGGCTGTGCAAAAATCAATAAGTTTCAAGTTTTATTGCAATTAAAATGAGAGATCAAAAAACCCCCTACACACTTAAGAAATATTTGAAATAAAGCAACAATATTTTAAGGGGAATTTTTAATTGTTATCAGTGTTGAAAATAAATCATTTCTAGCAAAGGAATATTTTTACTTTGAGGAATATTTTCAAGAAAGCTTGAATTTTTGCTTATATAACTTTAATATAAATATCAAAATTGGTAGCTTATTTTAAAGATTCCAAAGAAACCTAAATTCTGCGAAATCTCTTTGAAAATTTGCATGCCATTTCTGACTCATTCACCCAAAATCGAGTTTTAAAATTCACTCGTTGATAGCTCCACAGATAAAGACCAGGGTTGCCAGCATCGCTATCAAAATGCCTTGATTTATAAAAAAAAAATAGATATTGAAAAACATTCGCGATCTATGAGTTCTACTAACCCACAAATTGATGGAAGGTCGATGGGTCTGTGGGTCGTCGTCGCCCTTCCCCTCCCTCCCCCACCCAGAAGACAAAAAGAACAACACATGCTCGTCGCATTTGTGTCTGTTTGTGCACTGGGAACGTCGGCTTTCCATGTGCTTTCCGTTTAGTGTTTGCTGTTTTTCTTTGCGGCAAAGAAGTCGGCGTTTTTTGTGGGGATTTTCGCACATGGAAATCGCAAGAACGAAGGCAGCACAAAAAGCCCACAAAAAAGTGAGTGAGTGGGGTGTGAAGTGAGTGTAGGAGAAGGACGGGGACGGGGGGCGGGTTGCACTTGCCGCATGTGGCATCAATTCGCTGTGCCGTTTTATTTTTTACTTTTTGCTTTTCAGTGTCGTGAGAATTTTCGCGTTTGGGCGCACAGCGTGTGAATTAAACGCCAGAAAGAGAAAGAAACAAAGGCAGAGGGGATTTCAGGAGTGAGGGCAGGGGGATTCGGAGGTGGGGGAGACGGGTTGGGCGCGCCGCTCCACATAAAGCGAAAGTGTTCCAAGTTCTGTTCGCCGCCGCTGCAGCAACCTAACGGTGAATACCGTTATTTCTGGCTCTTTAAACTTTGATTTGTTGATTCCTTAATTCTCATCTGGTTTTTCTTTTTCTTCTCATTGCAGGTGAGTGGCATTCCAAGCATTTGACGGGCAATTAGTCAGGTGTCTGCCCCACATTTGGGGGCCGGCCCGCCCCGCCCTTCAGCAGCCTTAATTGTAAGTCGTGACAATTGCAATTCTCGGTCCGACGGTCGGACTGTCCGGCAATTGGGAAATTACCACGTGCCGATTTAATTACACGAAACGAAAATCACAACCACAAAAAAAGGAAGCCAAGGCAATTGGAAATTTATTAAGTAGATAGGAAAGGAGGGGAGGGGGGGGGTCATGGTGGCAGCTGCAGGCTGTTGCATTCAACTTTCAACTGCAGCTGAGAGCGCAAGCGTAACGGCAACCAACGAAATAAAACATTGCAACGCCGTGGCGCACCCTCTGCGCGGCCCTCAAGTCGGCCACTGTTTGCCAGGGTTGTCATGGCAACCAAAGTTCTGCTTGACGTGTTTTATGGCGGGCCCGATGCCAACGAAACCCATTCAATTGTTGCACCTCCGCCCCTACCCCTACCCCTTTCTCGGTGGCGACACCATCACACGCATGCGTTTCATTTTCAATCCAAAAGATCCAGTTAGCCGGCCTGGGCCGCTGGCGGTGCGCATGCGCCCAGCGGCAGAAAACAAAACAAAAACAAAGAGAGGAAAAAAGTTAAAACAAACGTGGAAAAACTTCACGCCTGGTTGACAATCGCCGGCCGACCGACGGACCGGCAGACAGACCGGCTATCTGACCTGCGGCAGAGCCGGCGGGAGGACATGCAACAGCTCCTAACAATGCCACACCAGGGGGGCGTCTGGGCGAGGGGGCGGCTGCCATTTGCAGATTTAATTTATAGTCCACCCGCCGGCGGCCTGTCGCTTCCGACAGAACAAAGACATCGGGCCAGCGCGAAGAGGGTTATTATTGTCAGCCGCCGGCGAGGGTGTCGAATTTTAAGCCAAACTAAAAAAAATTCCATAAAACGAAACGAAAATCGTGATAAATTCCGCATAAAACAATGGCGGTTTTTTGTGAGCCACCAACCGATGGGCGTTGTTCGGTGGGTGGCTGACGAGGGATGTGGCGGTTCAGTGCGGGTGTCAAATGAATTGATTAAATAACAAACACACACACACGTACGCCGATCCTAATTGCCATAAAGTTGGCATCGTAAATTTCTCGGTCATTTCACAACAAATCATCGCGGTGAATCACCGACTCCAAATTGCGCCCCCAGTGGGGTTTCGGTGGGCTCAGTGAAATTTCCAAGAACTGGCAATCAGCCAAATAAAACTTGAGACAGGCTGAATTTTACTTTTCTTTATACAATTGAGTCATTTTGTCGAGTCCTTGTCACAAATTTCCTTCGCTTCCACGGCAAAGTCACAAATTTATCCCATACAACAACCAATTTAGCCTGTACAGCCACACGAATTGGAAGATAGTCAGCCGGTTGTAGATTCCGCCGCTGCGTGGCGCTAGTTTATTTTTATGGTACTTTTACGGGCAACTTCAAAGCGCCACCTGTGGGCGAAGTGATGAAGTAACAAAGCAACCATAAAGCGCCACCGGCGTTTTCGGCAGTTCCCTGGCATACAAAATTTCCCTTTTCTGCAAAAGCAAAAAGGAAATTACCAAGCCATAAAATTAAATACATAAAATATAGGAAATTAAAAAATATAATCTGCTCAAAAAGAAAGTATTATAAAATATAAAGGAAATAATTTTCAGATTTCCTTGCTTGCTTTTTTAATTTTATTTCGCCTAACTCCTCGCCCCGCCGCCTTACCCCTTGCCCCTTGCACACCTGGGCGAAGACCGTCTATAAAAATGACCGAGTGGTTTGACAGCTGCGCATTTGGCTCCCCACCTTTGTTTGTGTCCCACTGGCTGCCTGTCTGTGTGACGCGCACGTGTGTGTGTGAGTTTTGAGTGGGGGCCCATAATGGATCCCAGTATTTTCTGAGCCTCGCTTGTGTTGGTCGTCGACTCGGTGTGGATGCTGAGACTCACAGACACCAACGGCCGCTCGCACGCGCACACGTAAAAGGCAATGACTGAATTTTCTTAGGAAATTTACACCGACACAGGCGCACGATAAGATCGCCGCCTGCGTCTGTGTGTGTTACCATTTTAAGCATCGTTTGCCAGACTCTCTCGGTGATTCCCTCTCTCTTCGGGGCTGGGATAAGGTTTTGCCAAGCTTAACAATATGTTAGGAATGTTTCGGCTATAAAACAGAAGAACAAAATGATCTGGTTCCGAATCAAACGGCTGTTGGGCGATTGCTCGATTTATATTTTCCCTTGGAGTTGCTTATTTCTGAAATTGGCCTCACCTTGCTTTGTTTTCCGAATGGCAGTCCAGCCAAACCGGTTCCAAAAGCCTTCCTCGAGAGCACGAGAGAGAGAGAGGGAGAGAGCGGGCGAGGGAGATCAGTGTGAGGAGCGCGGAGTTTGGCCTGCCGAAAAGAGTATTCGGGGAGGCGGTGGGTCGGCGGCGGCTACTGATGAGAAATCAACAAACAAACCGAATACAAACAGAGAAGAGCCGCAGGCGAATTCAAATATTCATCGGAATGCGCACATTAATTTTCATTTAATTAACAAAACGGATTTTTTATTCACCGACATACTCATAATTCGCCAGAGGTTATCCGGAGATCTAAATATTTGGTTAGGTTTAGGTTTCCTATTCACGGCCAAAAGCTAAATGATCCGAAATATTCGCCCCGAGGGTTGTCAACTTTTCTAGGCAACTCGGCCACCCCCCATCCCAACCCTAGAATTGCCTGGCGATTTATTGACCTTGCGACGGCAGCTTCCCCACGAGGAGGCCGGCTGTGGTGCCAACGATCGTGAAGAGCTGACCGAACCGCCACAGCATGGAATCCTTATATCTTGGAATGCGGCTGTGGTCGGTCGGAAGGGAGGCAGAGGGACAGGGAGAGAGGCGGCTTGTGTCGCCGCACGTACGTCGATTTAACAACCGACTTACATAGCCGCCGATTAGCCAAGGCAACCACAACAACATCCACAACAACAACAAGAACAGCGGCGACAACAACAGCAACACCGACGAGCTTAAGACCCAAAGCGAGCTATCTGAATGTGCAGATCTGTGGACGGGCGCATCCAGCAGCGTTGGCTTTTTAAGGGCCTCTCAGGCGGCCCCCATCGGGCCACGTTTATCGCCAACTCGATTCTGGCCGAAAGCCTGCAAAGGCCTTTTGCCTTTTGTTTCATGCTTCATGGCCTAATGGCCAGTCAGCCAGCCGACCGACCGGCAGCCCAGGAGGCTGACTTTCCCCATTCCACAGGTTGCGCCTGCCCGCCGTTCCACCAGTGACGGCAACGGCGACGGCGCATTAAACGCGGCCAACAAAAAAACACGTGTGCGTTGCTAAAACGTCCGCTGGAGTGGAGTTGACGCTTTTCGCTGTATTGCCACTTTA
The DNA here is from genome assembly GCA_037075105.1 of Lissocephala sabroskyi. Lineage (NCBI taxonomy): Eukaryota > Metazoa > Arthropoda > Insecta > Diptera > Drosophilidae > Lissocephala > Lissocephala sabroskyi. Next base: position 10,211 of record JBAMCP010000710.1, on the reverse strand, counting down.
GAGCTGACTGGCTGGCTGGCTGGCTGGCTGGCTTATCTCAAGTTGGCATTCACTTTTCGCGATCGTTGTTGTTGCCGTGCTTTATGCTTGGTTTAAATTTAGCAAATCGAAGCGTGTTGGCAACCATGTTTCTATCTCTTTCTTCCTCTCTCTCGGGCACACACACCATCATCGATATCTGCCAGGCAGTGCTAATTGAAGCTGCTGTTGTTGTTGGTTTTCAGTCCAGGCCATCAATCTGAGGGATATTTGATTATGGAAATATTTTTACCCCCCTCTGGCGACCTGTCAAAAGCTGCCAGCCAGCGCTCGGCGAGCTTGTGTTTTCTTAAGGAGAAATTTATACCCCCAAAGACCCCATAAGGAATGTGATAGTAAACCGCCAAGAATAAACAACAACAGCGACAACGGCTACGACAACGAGAAATTCGCCAAAAACCCAACCCAAGCCGGGCCAAGCCAGCCCAAGTCAGGCATCTAAAAAGACAAAAAAAAATCTCCCCAGAGACCCCTCATATTTCACACTTCACGACAAAGCGATTAAAGTCGCGCAAACAATCTGTTATTGGAGTTGTTGCAATCATGTTTACAAAGACATTAAAAAAACACACACACAACACTCGCTTACTCACACACACACGTGACACACCGACGAGTGAAGGAACAAAAAGTCCAACACCAACAAAAATATAAAAGCCCCGAACACTCGAAAACTTTGACTCGGCCAGCGAACGACCGATCGACCGATTGTTGTTGCTGTTGTTGTCGTTGTCGTCTTGACTGGAACGTGAGTCGTGCGACGGCGACAACAACAACCAATAAAACTCGCAAAAAGTCCAGGGAATCCAAATGATGCGCGGCGACAACTGCGCGGCTCAGACTCAGACGAAGGCTCGAAAAGTCTTTCGGATTTCCAGTTTTGCATGGCCCGGCCTGCGTGTCCGTTGGGGGTTAAATGCCAGTTAGTTCGCCAGACTCCAGACTCACGCCCTCCCCTCGTGCCAAGCCGTGCGGTCCAATTAGCTAAACTGTCAATTTTGTTGCCCGGCCGAGGGACAGTGGCTACCAAAAGTAAGGGCCTCTGCTCTGAATGCCATGCGGCATTGGCCGCATTTGCCGAGTCATACAAATCAACAAGTCGCTGCTGGAATTCTGCTCTATCATTGTCAGTTTGGTATTGTCAACTCGGTGCGGGTCGCGTTTAAGCTCGCCGGCAATTAGCCTTTTAATTTTAAGCCCTGTTTTCTTACCTCTCCCTCTCTCGGCTTTGGTCTACATTCTAAAAATCGTGCTACCATTGATCGATTGGCTCGCGTTCTTCACGCCAAAAGGGCCCCGGCCAGGGCCCAAAGGGATCCGGAGTCGGAGTCGGAGTCGGCAATCCAATTACATGGCCGCACGTGCTAATAAAGAGCCTCCCAATTTGTATTGTATAACTCAATCTATTAGATTTAGTATATTCCGAAACACTTGGCCGCTGGAGTTTCATGCTAATTAGGTTTTTATAGCCAAGGCAAGCGGTTGTTGCTGTTGTCGTTAGTCATTGGCGGGCAACAATGCCAAATCGAGCAGCAAAACGTGGCATTTTACAGACTTACTTGATTAATTCCGACGAACCTATAATATTTTGTTTAGTTTCTGCTGAAATTTCCATGATATCAGCCATCGCCTGACTGCATTCAGCGGCCGTTGCAACTCTAACAGCAGCACTTGTTTTTGCAGCTTCAAACGGCCTTGGAGGTAGCTCGAATCGGCGTTTAAATTTACTAAGAAATTCTCTATAGATTTCAAGTCTCGTCTTCGTAAGAAATTGTTGCTGGGCCGCTGGCCGAGACACTGTTGCTGGTAGTGAGGAATGTGAGTTGAAAATGCAAAAATGCACATTTGAATGGAATTCCTCAACTTTATAATATAGCTAGAGTTATTTATATTATCTTTTTTAATTAGACAATGAATTTTCTATTTATTGAATATCCAAGCTTTCAATAAAACGTTTGTTGTCAGGCGCCCCCAGCCATTGTTGCTGGCGACAGCCATCAGCAACTTTGTTGATTCGGAAAGCAACGATAAATACCAGCTACAAATAATATTATTTAATTATTCTTTGATACAAAAAGTCCTCTTCTAAGTCCTTATCATATCTTTTTTAATAATTACTGAGATTACTCTCACAAAGCCATTGTTGCTGCCAAAGTCGGTCGCCCTGCCTGCAACAATTGCAATTTCCCGAAGTTCTCTTTTTCTCCTGTCAGAATTTAAAGCCCAGCTTAATTATTCGTTTGTAACTTTTAGTTTGCTTGTAATTTGGGCCCAGAATTATTTTAAATTCCTGTTGTTGCTAGCAACCAGCAAAAGTTCGTTCGCCTTGTCAGCAACACTTTGGTTTCCCAGAGTTTTTGGCTTTCGGGTGCAACAAATCGAAGACGAAATGAAACCGTTGATTTGGCAGGTTTATGAACTTCTTCTTTTAGCCGTGACTAAAATGATTTTGGCCCAATTGCCGGCAGTTGCGGACTGTTGTTGGCGCCAGACGTGCCCACCGCTCGCTCTTTTGTTTCGAGTCCCTTCCAATGCGACTGATGATCATGCTGTGCACTTTTCAGCCGAACTGTCGGACTGGAAAATCTGCCAACACCCCGAAAGAAAAAAAAATGATAGACATTCTTTGTGTTTGCCCTCTTGGCCATTTCGTTGCGCATTATGGCCAACAAACTCGAGGTTGTCGCTTAGAACTCGGCTTAGGATTCCACGGCCACTTCACTTGAATGCCCGCCGGGTACTTCAGATTGCCCATGATCTTTTGTTACTGTTAATCTGCGTGGTACTCGAGAGCAACGCCTCGAAAGCAAAGTCATCGCTAGTCAGCATCTCGGGACTGCACAGGGCTGTTGATGAGGTCGGCCAACCTGCCCATTGTTGCCGTGGGCCCCCACCGACTCGACGAGCCGACTGCAGGTTGTCTAGAGGATCGCAGGCTTTCTTTTCACCACACCACAAAAAGGTCGTCCTATTGAAGGCGAGGGACGCCAGGGAGGCCTGAATTTCTCTCTTCAGTTGGCATTTTATACGCTTTATCGTCGTCGTCTTCTTCTTGGTTTTTTTTTGTGTGTCGAGATTCGGTTTCTTACACCTTCGACAGCGCCGCTCGAGACGGTCTACCTGGCCGCCAGCTCGAGGGGTGTGGAGTAGAGTGAAGTGGCCCGGAGTGGAGTTCTTGTCAGTTTCTCGAGATTCCTCGATTTTGACAGATGATTTTGTACGGGTTTGCCCGCGCCACGCTCGCCATTTGATTGGGGTCCAAATCGACGGATTCGACTGCCTAGACAGCTATTAATATGTTTGATTACAGACATCAATTTCAAGCGAACTGAGACGAGCCACCAGCAGCAGCATCGCTGCCAAAGGGGCGGTGGCTCACGTTAGGGCATCGCTTTTGATCGAAGCTCGCCGGCTTCGGGAAGCGCGGAGAAAACAATTTTCAATTTAAAAGTATTTTCATGCCACACTCGACACACACAATGCCCGGCCTCTTGGGCTGCACCGTGGGATGGATGCGCCGCCAGTTCGGGCCGCAAAAAAAGAAAGAAAAAAGAAAAAATTCCCTGGCATTAGCGAGAAAAGGTCAAGTCGAGAGGCAACGCCAGCTGAGCTGGCGCAACTGTCCTGGATTCTCTGTTGACGTATCGCCGCTGTCATATCTCCTGGGTCTTTTCGGCCTTTGGCCTTTTGTGCGGTGAAGTACCTGCGCCCTTGATGGCCTGAGCGGTGTCCTGTCGAGCACATGGCGCAGGCGTAAAAACCCAGATTTGTTCTACACCCAACAGGTGAGAAACTACAATAGATGCCCCGGCTAACAACTGCCCATCTGTCCGGCTGTCCGACTGTCTGCGGCGTTGTTCTTTTATTGCAGAACCGTTTGCCAAAGTAGCTGTGAATTTTTGTGGACAAGTCTTTGCCAAAAAACAAAAACCAAAAACAAACCAAACGCCAAAGCACGTTGCCCACGCAGGCTCCACTCACACACACTCACCAACAAACTCTTACGGTCATATGGAGAGAATCAAGCCAAGCCAGTTACCCACACACACACGCACACACTCCACATTCGCGTTGGGCAGGTGAGAGAGCGTGCGAGCGTCTGGGAGAGCGCCGCCCGCCGGGAGAGTGCGCAACAGTTGAGCGCGGCGAACGCTTCTTTTACCTGAGCTGCGGCGAAGCGAATCTCGAATTCGCCGCACCGAAAAAAAAACATTACAAAAATGAGCATTTTCGATAGCCGACCCGAGATTACAGCGACTATCAAATGCCTTTTAATGGCTTATCGAGATGGCGAGAATGCGATAGTGAAAAAAGGGATAAAAAAAGGAATGAAAAATGGGCAAATAATTCAATTCAAATATTAAATATTCAATAAATTAAATAAAAGACTAAACTTCGACTAAATTCTTCTACAAATCGCCGTTAAAAACAGTTTATAATATTTTGAAAAATGAGAGAAAAATAATTAAAAACCCCAAAATAATTTATATCCAATCAAAAGTCCAACAAAAATTGAAACAAAGTTTCAGAAGAACAAATTATATATAATCTCCCTCTTCGAATCGAAATACTCCCCAATTTTGGGTTGTCTCCACTCCAGCTGACAAAAAGAGTATTCCCCGTTGGCTTGCTTCTTGCCTCTGCCATTTCTCATAGTTACTCGTATTACGCTGACTTTTCAAACTGCTTTGGCGCATTTACCTGCATCGCTTTGGATTGTCGACGACTCTGCTGGCGTTGTTGTTGTTGTTCTGAGCGCAGCTGCACCCGCTCCCCTGAACCTTCAGCCGTCCCTCTCGCCACCGCGCTGAGTCGCTTACCCTCCCTCTCGGCCGTCTCATCTGCTTGGCTTCGCTTCGCTTTGCGTTACTTTTTTTGGTCTGATCTGCGCCTGAGATTGCCGCCTGCCTTTTACCATCTTTTACCCTACCTTTCCCATTTTCCGCCGTCCCGCCAACCAACTCAACCGTCCACCATTTACCTGTATTCTGGACTCGCTGCTGCCTCGCCTACCTAGGCAGTCGCCGTGGTCGCCGTCGCTGCCTTCGCCGCGTGCTCGCTCGCTTGTTGCTGCTGCTGCTGCTGCGGCGGAGAGTCGGGCTTGTGGTTGTTGTTGGTTGTTGCGAGCGGGCTTTGTTGTATGTTGTTGACTCGGGGGATTTCGGTTTTCAGTTTCGAGCACAACGTCACGGCGCGCAGACGCGAGTTGCTTACCGTCCAGCGAAATACGAGTAGCCCGAAAAGAGTACCTCGATAGTCGTGAGCCACTGTAAACGTCGTCAGCGTCGCAAATCTCGTTTCATTTTGGACTTTGCATTTGGGATTTGTTTTTGCATTAACAGGTCACACGAACTGCCCGCTAATTTCGTGCTAATAAATCGCTGGACATTGGCCAATAATAAGCACGGATCTGGCGTTGCCAGACTGCATGTGTGAGTGTGTGCGTGTGTGTGTCGGTTGTGTTTAGCAAGTGTATCGAATTTTTGTGATTTCATTGCTAATTGGAGAGGCGGCCCTCCCGCTCCCCTGAAGATGGCCCAGTGCCAGAAAGCGGCCACAACAACAACAACAACGCCGTCTCCAAGAAGCTGCGCCTGCGCGCCCTAACCTCAAACGCACTCAAACAACAGCAGCAGCCATCGCAGAGGCAACAACAACAACAACAAAAGCTGGAAAATAAAAAATAAAAGCTAAAAACTGAAGGCTTTGCCGCTTTGGCTGGCGAACTGAGCTGGCCGTAATGTGAAACTGGTTCCATAAAAACAACAACAAGAGCAACAACCACACAACAACGACAAGAGACTCACACAGTTGCCGGGGCAGTGAGACAAACGCGTTCGCAAATTGCAACGACAACAAAAACAAAAAGAAACCGAGTCAAATTTACGAAAGAAATCACGAAAAACCGTTTTTATTTTTGGCCCGCAAGCTGACACAGCACACGCCCCTCCCGCCCCTTTCCCCTGACCGTTCTTAAGAAAGAAAAGTGCAAATTCAATTCTACCTTCTTTCCTCGAGTGTTGCGCGCGCGGCAACGTCCACCGATGACGTCACAGCTGCCCAAAGTCGCAACCTTTGGAATTTAAAACCAACGTCGCCGCCGCCGACTCCGAGATGCGCCTCGTCGATGCCCTGCTGCTGCTCCTGCTGCTCATCCACTGCGTCTGCATTTGGCCAGCCACAGCGGAACGCAGGCAGTCGCAGCGTTACCAGGACCCCGATCGCTATTCCTACCGCCACGAGTCTGGGGTCCGCAAGAAAATGCAAGCCCATCTAAGCAACCAGAACAATGCCTACTCCTCGGGCCCCAGCCAGACTGTAAAGTCCTCGGCGGCCCACAACGACAGTCGCCACATGGAGTTCGTCAAGGGCAAGAGTAAGTAGAAGGCGGCCAGCAGAAGATCCCTTGAAATTATGTAGATTTGTCCTACTCCCATCTATCAAAAGGGGCCAACTGGCGCAGGGAACTCCAAACTTATCTTATCGCCTGGCCGGGCCGGGCCGGGCCGAGTTGGCTGTGGTGCATTTTGGGTGTCATATTTGCTCGGTGGTGCGTTTGTGTTTGTTTGGTTTTTCGATTTTGGGTTGGCTGCGTTGGTTCGGGCCTCGTTTTTTTTCATAATTTATACCTGTGACTTGGGCCCCGCTGTCTCACCTATGACTTGGCGCTGCTCTGGTTATTACCCTCGGGGCATATCAGCGCCGGACAATCGGGACAGCCAGCCCACCTGATATGCTCAAAATGCTAAGCGCTTCTACAAACAACTGAATCCCCTCCCCCAACTCCCTGTAATGTCGCTGCTGCTGTACATTTCATTTCGTTACGCTACGCATTACATTTCGTAACGCCAGCAAGGTAAAAAAAAAACACCAACCAAAGTTCTGCTGCCTGGCAATTGACTTGCGTCTCGCCTGCCCGCGCTGCGCATGCGGCGTTGGCGTTGCAGCAACAACGGCAATTGTTGCTGTTTTGTTTTGGCCGGGCCATTCCCCTGTCGTTGTCGTGCAATTGCTGCAGTTAGCACGAAATCAACAGCAACAACAACAACGACAACTGTTGCGAGATAGCGACAAAGGGGCAGCCAGCGGCAGCGACACAATTTCCAGTTAAAATGGCGACAATACAAAATTTCATTTAATTTTCTTCTCTTTCGAAAACTGCCGACGCGGCAGAGTATCAAATTTGCTAAGTGGCTGGCCGGTTGCCCGTTCTTGTTGGAAATTAATCAGAATACGAATGTTAAACATTTAAGCGGAAAATTATTAACCCCCACCCCCCACTCCCTAACCGACTGCGATAAAAAAAAATTACCTAAAAAGAAGAAAATTAATTTACAAGCGAATTGTGCGCGTGTGTTGGTGGGTCCGTGTGAGTTTGGCAAATATTTGTATTTTTATTGGCTGGCAAATAAAAACAAATTGTTTGCCCAACCAACGGAGCCACCAAACCAAGGGAACCACCGAACCGCCAAGCCACAATGCCTTAGCTTCTTGTCGATACTCAGCGGACTCGCCGGGGGGCTCAAATTAATATCGCACAATTGTGCAAATATTGTCCGTCTGCCCGTTTGTCCAATCGCAAATAGCCGCCCTAACGGTCGTGCCCGCCCCACGCCTCGGCCGCCATTTTGTCTTTTGTATTCATTAGCATAAAACCAGCGGATATATAATCGCCCCACCGCCTCCAAGAATCGGTAGATAAGAAATCCATTTCATAGGCCGATAAGCTTTATTGTAGGGAATCTTGGGTAGAATGGCAATTTTTTGTTCTCCGCACAAACGGAAGAGGCCTGAACCCACGGACAGTTGGGCAGACGGACCGATTTCGCGAGCAAGCACAGCTGCGCGTGCGTCTGGTTGGTAAACAGAGCCAACGTTTTGCAAACAAACGAAAGTATCTATAAAATAGACAGACCCACGTACCCACCAGCTCCCAGTAATCCAAGGTAAAGCCGAGGAAATCCAACCAGAAGATTTAATGAAAAACTTTTAAGCTACGGGAAAAGGGAACCAACTCAGCTCTGGCCAGGGGTCCGTCGCGCGAGTGTGCGCGCGTGTGTGTGTGGAAAAACCACATTCCATAGTGCGCTTTACAGCATCCACACTCACACACACACGCACACACGGTCTACGGTTAGAAATTCGAATACAGGCATACGCACCCGAGCCGCGTCCATAAAAATGGTGTAAGCTTGGCTAATTACAGCGTCAGGCACGCGCTCCGTCTACGCTGTGTGTGTGTGTGGATGGGAGTGTGTGAGTGTGTTTTTCAATTTATCAAGTTTTCAAGCCCTAAATCCATCCAACTTTGGCGGCTGGCTAGCGTTTAAAATCTTTCAAAAAATCTCCATATGCAGAGCAATTGGAGACGGTAAATTGCATTTACTTACAACCCAGCAATCTACACACACTCGCAGCCACACACACTGGTGCAGGTATAGCAGAAATACTGGTTTTCTAAGTCTACAAAGAGTTGTCGCTGGCTAAGCCGCCGTCTCCCGGGCTCGCTCTCGGCTGGCTGAGATTGTTCTCCGCAGCGAAGCGAGTGAGCGCGTGTGAGTGGCAAACATTTGCTCACTTTTATGACACTTTTTCTTTGCAACTCGCAGTTGGGCTCTTGTAGTTTCCTTACTCACTTGAACTTTGGGGTGTCGGCGAGCGGTTTTTAGGTTGGGCCAAGTCGGCCAACCCCAGGCCGTCTGTGGTGGGCGTCCGCTGCAGCAGCAGCTTCCGAGCAATCAGCCCACGATTTGCTGGCCGATTCCTATGCCTATAAATAGTCATAAAAGAAGTTATAGTTTTTCGTTTTTGTCTTTGGTCGGCGCCAGGGCGGCGGGCAATTCTCATTAGACTCGGACTTTGGGCGCTCGGCATTCAGCTTATCCAGGCTTCTAATCGGCCAGCGAATTCAATGATCCCGGAGACTGCAGCGGCCCTCAATCTCTCGCTCCCCTCCAGCGGCCATTGTCGTGAGCGCCCAATTGTTGTTCAAACTAAATGAACGAACATCGGACACGAAATGCCAAGACCACGACCAAAGTGCCCTCCCCGGGCATCTCACCTGGCTGGGTGGATGGTGGGTTATTGGTCGTGCTGTTTGGTGGGTCGGTCGGTGCTGCTTTGTTGTCCGGCCGTCGGTCCGTTGAAGATGCGCTCGCGGCGTTTTGCTGGGCAGATTTTTCGTTGCGCTTATTTGCCTTTTTATGCATTGGACACGCCGCAATCACACACACATACAAACAGACTTACAAAGGCCAATCGTACAGGCCAATCTGCCTATTGGACACTCTTGGCAAGGTGCTAGAGAGGTTGGTGTGCAGGAGAATTGAAGTCGCTATCGAGTCGGCGGGCGGCCTCTCCCGGAACCAATATGGTTTCAGGAAGGCGAGGTCTACAAAGGACGCGATCGAGGCGGTGGTTAAAAGGGCCAAGGATGCTATCAGCGGCACGAGATGGAAAGGCGGCACGAAGGAATACTGCCTGGTGATAACACTAGATGTGCGGAACGCCTTCAACACGGCAGACTGGGGCCACATTCTGAACGCCCTCGGTCATTTCAGGGTGCCCCAAAAATTGTGCGCCCTGGTAAGAAATTACTTCGCCGGCAGAACCCTGACCTACAACACGGCGGAAGGTGCGGCGGTTCACCAGGTGTCAGGAGGCGTCCCGCAGGGCTCCATCATGGGCCCGCTTTTATGGAATGCCATGTACGGCGGCATTCTCAGACTGGACTTGCCGCCCGGAGTGGAGATGGTCGGTTACCCCGACGACGTGGCCCTGGTGGTGGTCAAGAAGGAGAAGGCGGCTGCTGAGGCAGCGGACAAGACTGAGGCAGTGCTCATTAGCTCGAGAAATGCGGTGGAAGTGGCGACCGTTCGGGTCGGCGGACACGTAGTCCACTCGAAGCGGGCCATCAACTATCTCGGCGTGATCCTCGATACGAGGCTGTGCTTCAAGGAGCATCTGGAGCACGTTGGTGCCAAAGCCAGGAGGACTGGTCATGCGCTGGCCCGACTAATGGGAAATACGAGGGGCCCGAGACAACAAACCAGGATGCTATACCTAGGCGTATTGCGTTCAATCATCTTATACGCGGCACCGGTCTGGCTGGACGCCTGGGCCTACCAGAGCTACACGAGGGAGGTGAGGGCCACCTACAGATTGTGCGCCCT
>JBAMCP010000709.1:17471-38939 GCA_037075105.1 Lissocephala sabroskyi | reverse complement strand
AATGTCAACCATTTTAGGTTTAAACATAAACGGACTCATACGAATTAGACTTTAAAATAAAAACAAAACAAGCGGAACTACAAAGGGCTTTTTAAGGAATCTAAATCTATACAGATGGGACAACAAAGGGAAATCGAAATCTTGAGATCCCAAGGGAATTCTTGGATAAGTTCAATTGGATTCTTTAATGATTTCAGTTGTTAAGGAATCCAATTCTATAAAGAGATGGGACAACAAAGATCTATAAACAGAGATCTTGAGGAAATATCTAAATGTTCAGATCTCAAGAGAATTCTTTGATAAGTTCAATTGGATTCATTGCTGATTTCAATTTTTAAGGAATCCTAATCTATAAAGAGATGGGTCATCAACGGTCTTTAAGCTGAGATCTTAAGGGAAAATCTTAATCTTTACATTTCAAGGGATTTTTTTGGATGATTCTCCACTTCTGAATTTAAGAGTTCAATTGGATTCTTTGCTGATTTCAGTTATAGATTCAGATCTCTTATAGGATCTTTAAAATCTACGTTTCTCAATACTTTTAAGAATTCGAAAATTGTTCTAAGAGCTTCGAAATAATCTTTTCCTTAGAGATCTTCCTTAAAAAAGTTAAGCTTTGGATATTTGAATTATCATATTTCCGATTTTCAAGCTTTTTAAGAATCTCTCCATCGAAGCTTAGGGATCCCAGCTAATGCATTTCTTGACATCCAGGAATCAAGCTTGAAATTTTAGGATTCTTTCAGCAAAGAACATAGCAGATCTGCTAAAAGATAAGATTCTTTAGGAACCCGTAGATCGGTCAATTGAATCGGCGGATTATTCTTAGAGATATTTCTTAAAATAGTTAAGATTAGGAAATTTCCAATTCTCAGGTTTTTTATAAATCTCTCCTCTCTCTTCTTGAAATTGTTGGAGCCTTTCAGGTGTTGGGAAAGATAAGTTCCTTTCTCTCTTTAAAGCAATCCAAAGGATCTCGTAGATCGGCGGTTTATTCTCCTCTCCCTTCCTCTTTGAATGAAGGATCCTTGTGGGTTTATCGATCACATGTGTAGCCAACAAACAGCCTGGCGTGGTCTCAATTTATTGCTAAGTTTGTCTCACAAAAAATACACGAAAATAAATTAAATTCAACTATTAGCTTCGATCTCCTTGTAAACCTCGCGTTTGTACTCGTCCAGGCCGCCCTCGATCGCCCGGACAGTGCGGTTGCCGCACACCCACAGCTCCTTGCACACCACCTTGATCAGCCGCTCGTCGTGGGAGACCAAAATCACGCCGCCCTGAAAGGAAACTCGAATTAGTTTTATCCTCAAACTTGGACAGGATTTTAGGACCCACCTTAAAGGCATTGATGGCCCGGCCGAGGGCATCGATGGTCTCGATGTCCAGATGATTGGTGGGCTCATCGAGAACCAGGAAATTCGGTTCGGCTGGGAAGAAAAAATAAGTTTGAATATTGCCAGCAATTTTAGTTATTGGCCAACTTACCCATGCACATTTTGGCCAGGGCCACGCGAGATTTCTGTCCTCCGGACAAACTGGCAATGCTCTGCAAAGCCAAAGGTCCTGAGATGCCGAAGCTGCCCAACTGGCGGCGGTACTCCTCGTCCGGCCGGCCGGGGAAGAGCTCGGCCAGAACGCCCACGCAGGTGACGTTCATGTTCAAATGGTCGACATGGTGCTGGGCAAAGTAGCCGATGCGGAGGCCCCGATGGAGGACAATGTTGCCGTGAATGGTGCTGAGCTGGCCGACAATGATTTTGAGGAGCGTGGATTTGCCGGCGCCGTTCTCGCCGACTATGCAAATGCGCGAGTCTGAGGTAGCCGACAGGTTGACGCCCTTGAAAATGGGCAGTGGATCGCTTTGGTTGTAGCGGAAGGACACTTCGGAGATGGCCAGCACGGGCGGATTGAGGGGCTCGACTTCGGGGAACCTCAAGGTCACCACGGTCTCTTTCTCCACGGGCTTCAGCTCGGGCCTGCCAAAAGGATTTGTTGGTCAATCAAAAGGAGTGAATTTTGACCCCAAAAACTCACAGTTTTTCAAGCATTTTGATTTTGGATTGGACCGACGAGGCGCGATTGGCGTTGTAGCGGAAACGATCGATGAACTCCTGGACGTGGGCGCGGTGGGCCATTTGGGCCTCGTACTCCCGCCGCTGGGCCTTCAGCTTCTCCGTCTTGGTCTTTTCAAACTGCTCGTAGTTGCCCCTGCAAGAGAGTAAAACTTTAATTAAGAGTCCTTTTATCAGGCTGATTCGCTCACTTGTAAGCCTCTAGTTCTTGGGAATGTAGATGTACAATATCCGTAGGCACTGTGTCTAAGAAATTGCGGTCGTGGGAGACCACCAGGATCGTGGTGGGCCAGGACTGCAGGTAGGTTTCCAGCCAGATGATGGCCTTGATGTCCAACATGTTGGTGGGCTCGTCGAGCAGCAGCAAGTCGGGTTTGGAGAACAAGGCCCGGGCCAGGGCCAAGCGCATACGCCAGCCGCCGGAGAAGGAACGGGTGGGGCGAGTCTGCATGTCCGCATCGAAGCCCAGACCCTTGAGTATCACAGATGCTCGGGCCACGGCCTTGTCGGCCTCTATGTTCTGCAATTGGGCGTAGGTTTCGCTGAGCTCGGCGCTGAGGGCGGCGTCTTGGACGCCGCTGTTTAGGGCCGCCAGGATCTCCTTTTCGCGGGTGAGCAGTCGCGTTCTTTCCGTGTCGCATTCGAGCACGCTGTCGACAGCCGGGGTGTCGTCGCCCACCACCTCCTGCTCTACGTGGAGTACGGAGATGTGCGAGGGGATCTGGAGCTGGCGGTCGGCAATCATGCGGAGCAAGGTGGTTTTTCCGAGACCGTTGCGCCCGACGAGGCCATAGCGGCGGCCGAATGACATCAGCAAGTTGGCATTTTGCAGCAGAACTCTGGAAAAGCAAGTTCATAAGACGTCGACGTGGCAAGACTTGGAAATAACTTACTTTTCGCCAAAGGCCAAATCAAAGTTCTCGATTTTAATGTCCATGGAGCGATTGAGGCCTTTTTGGTCCAATTTGGTGTTCTTCTTGTTGGTGACCTGGGAGGCTGTGGCCGTTTGCAGCTTGACCGCCACGGGGGTGAAGCCCTGCTTTGTGGTCTCCTGGCGCTTCTCCTGCTTCTGCTGCAGCTTGGCCTCGGCCTTCTCCAGCTTCTTGGAGTCAACTTTCTGCAAGTCAAACTTTTTGTTAACAAAGACAAAAAGGAATTGTGATTTGCTTACATTGCCGCCGTCCTTGTTGACCACCCATATGCTCTGCATGTCCTTGTCCATGCGCTCCATGTTCTTGGCCATTTCCTCGATGTTCACCGGGGCATTGAGGACCTTGCGTTCAACGTTCTTGGAATTGTTCTTCATTATGTCGAAGAACTCAAGGCAAAGCGAGCGAATGCTGTCCTCGGACTTTTGGCCGTCAATGCTCTGGAGAATGTCGCCCACGGCGTCGAAGATATCGTCGCATGTTTCGAAATCATCTCCGCTGCTTGTCAAGACACCTGTAATTCAAGTAACCTTCGATTTATAATAAGAAAGTGGGAAATTCTGTGGGAAACTCTCACCATCGACATAATCCTGGAGTTCGTGATCGATTTCGGGGAATTCTCGCTGCAAAATGATGGTGTATTGGCTCATGTTGGCGAAAATTCGGATTTAAAAAGCTGCGGAGGTTCCTGGTCACTGCACAACTCCGTGTTGCACTTGTTTCACACTATCAAATTTAACAATATAAAGCTATTTTACTATTTAGTTTATTCAAAAGCATGAGGTGTCATGAGGCTCGATGCAACTTCTGTGGGTGACCAGGGCTAGAAGAACGAGCGCCAGCCCTAGGGTAACCTAAAATGACCGCGCATGGCCAGAGTTGTAGCGTTGTCCTAAGTACTTTTTTAAAAATAATAATAAATTTGTATTTAATAAAATTAATTAGCCTAAGCTTAATTAGCTTGCATTCTAAAATGTTTTATGATTAATTATCAATGTTTTCTCTGCACCTGACGAATATGCCAGAGCTGTCGCATTCCCCTAGATACTTTTTTTAAAATAATAAAAAAATTTCTTTAATAAAATTAATTAACCTACGCTTAATTAACTTGCATTCTAAAATGTTTTATTTTTAATTATTAATGTTTTTTCTTCACCTGATGAATAGGCGACAGCCCTGCCATAACTGTTTATAATTTAAACAGAAACACTTTATTTAAATTTCTTTTACAATAACTGTACACTTAATTTTGTCGGCCATCCTGATTCATGAACTTTTCAAAACGCTCAACATTTTGATCCTGCCGCGTACTCAATATCTTCTTCGCCCGAGTCTCGCGCGCATCAATAATATGGCAAATCACATCCTTCTGATGCTCAAACCCAAGCAGCCCACTCGTCCCGCACCGCAAATCCAGGTGCCTGAACCTATCGATATCACAGGTGCAGCCATCAAACAGGAAATAACGCTTGGGCTGATCGCACTGGGCCCGCCGCTTAAACACCACATAGTTCCCCCAAGGCGTCATGGCCAGCACGCGGTCAGTGGTCTTAAAAGCGCAGCACAGCAGACGCTTCAGGCTCTCCACAGTCCCGCTCTCCGAGCCAGCCACCGCCAGGTTCATGGGATACCTCGAGTAACCTGGATAAGTTTTGCTCAGCTCCCTGAACATCTCATTGGCATTGCAGGGCATATGGCAGCAGGCCTTCTTGTAGGGCGTCTGGACAGCAGGCTTCTCCGGTTGCTGGGTTTCCTTGGCCGTGGCCTCCTCGTACTCCTTGGTGACCTCCTCCAGTTTCTTCTCCTCCTTCTCCTTCTTCTCCTTGAGTAACTCGGCCTCCGTCTTCCATTCCACAGGCTTCCGCGAAATCATCCTCGGCTGGGCTATCTTCGGAGCCTTGGTCCCCGTCAGCGGCCCCCCGTCCATGCACTTCGTGCAGCACTTGCAGTTCGGCTTCCTCATAATCACGCGGTGCGGGTGCTTGGCCGGCGTGTGGATCGACGCTTGTGGTTGAGGATGTGGCTGTGTACGACGTGAGTGGTGCCGCTTGCGTGGTTGTGTCCGCCGACGTCTCAGTCTTGCATGCGGATGCCGCGGATCCACGTACTCTTCATATTCCTCGTTCTCCTGCTCCTGCTCGCCCTCCTCCTCCTCGTGCGTGGGCTGGATCTTCTCCTCCACCGTCAGATCGATATCAGCAAAGTCCTCCTCCTCCGAGCTCATGTCCTCTTCGTAGTCACTGATGTCAGCCAGCTTGTCACAGCATTTATTGTACCTCGTGCCAAAGCACAGAGTCTCATTGACCGACTGGGCATCGCAGGGGGCCCCCTCGGGCATCGGCTGGAGGACAAAGCCCTTGGGGCACTTGCCCAGGTTCTTGATGCACACGGCATGGATGTGGAACTTGGCCTGCTTGTTGGACTCCAGCAGCAGCCGATTGAAGGTCCTCAGCAAGGTCTTCAGGTCCCGGAACATGCGCAGTGAGGCCGACTTGACCCCCGGCTCCTGGTCTTCGGCCGTCTGGGTGCCCTCGATCGTGTGCCGGAAAGGATCCAAGAGATAGTAAAATCCGTTCTTCTTCCAGATCGCGTACATCTGGTTGCGGATCTGGAACAGAACATTGCCGTACTGCTCGAGCACCCGGGTGATGCCCTCCTCGAAGAGACTGTCCCGGATGATGTGGTTGCAGCGCCAGCTGCCCTCCGCCAGGTTGATGAGCAGCTCCAGCTCGAAGCAGAACTGCCCCAGGCGCAGCTGTGTGGGAAAGGTGTGCAAGTTGATTGGCTGGCCATCAGCCACACACTCCTCCCAACAGCTGCGGCACAGGTCGACGCCGTAGCAGATGATGCGGTCCAGGACTCGAGCATTCCAGGTGGCCGGATGGTCGATCTTGGAGGCCAGAATGGCCGCCACGCCGACCATCAGGCTGCTGCGGTTGCGCAGCACGGCCTCCGGGTTCAAGGACAAATGCAGCGTGGGCTTCAAATAAGCGTAGTTCGTGTCGATGAGCTCGAATTCAATGGACCGCGTGCTGGTGTCGCGCATGAAAATGGTGCCGTCCGGCGTGACCAGCCGCACCACCACCACCTCGCGCACGGTGATGGGCGACTGCCTGGACAGCCCGCTCAGGTTGTTGATCATGTACACCACATTGTCCACCGACCGCAGGCACACCAGCACCGCAAATCCTGTTTTCGGCGCATTCACGGACACCAGATCCGCCCGCCGGCGGCCGTTGATGTCCAGCACGAAATAAGCGAACTGCCGCCGCCAGATCAGCATGTAGCCAATGGAGGTCAGCAGCAGGCAGTAAGTGCCCTTGCGGAAGAAGGCTTTCAAAATGATGTGGAGATTGGCTATGATCTGCTCCGGCTGCCGCTCGGCTGGCACGGAGGGGTCGCCCAGGTAGGGCGGCTCCAGCTCCACGGTGAAGGCATGATCCTCGATATTGAAGCTGCGCTTGACCCGCTGCTCGGAGCTGGTGTAGATGGGCGGCTGGCTGAGCTCACTCGGCTCGGAGGTGGAGCTGGAGGATTTGAAAAGATCGGCGCCCTCCACCAGCAGCTTGTCTATGTTCTCGGCCGTCCAGTCCGCCTCGGGCAGCACATAAATCAAGGCAAAGGCCTTCAAGTACACAGCAAAATCAATGGACTCCTTGTCGTCATCAAACGGATCCGGCCTGACCTTGACCGTGGAGCAGACCAGGCCCACGGGCGCCCCAATCGAGTCCGCCTCGATGCTGGACCGGTTGGGCACGCCGTTGATCGTGTGCAGCGTGTCGTAGGGGCAGCGGCAGGGCTCGTAGGCGCTGGTGCTGGACAGAGGCTCGAAGTACTGAGAGCAGCTGGCGGGGGTGGACAAGCTCAACAGAAGGCAAAGGGTAGCAAGCGGCGGGTCAGCTCACCTGCTGCTGTAGATGGAGCGTTTTTTGGCTATGCCCGGCAGGCTGGCCGGGCACTTGAGGCCGCTCAGCTTGGGGGCCATTGAAATAAACTTTGAATTTCGTTTGGTAATTAAAATCGAAGGCGAATTCTAACGATTTTTGGGGTTAAAAGAAAACAAATCCAAAGGGTCACTCCGATCGGCTGGGCATTAATTTAGTATATAATATATAATTGTATGTGTGTGTGTGTGCTTAAATCGCTAGATGAGAAGCTGGGCGGGTGGCTTGGTCTGTGGTGCAGGCGCGGCCTCAACATTCCATAGCCAGGGAGTTGGAGTTCTCGTTCATGGCCTTCACCCCGTTCTCCATGGGCATGGCCAGGCTGTTGTCGTCCAGGGCAGCGTCATGGCCATGCGGCTGGCCCGAGGTCGAGGGTCCATCCTCGTAGCACATTTCACTGTCCAGGCCGTTGCCATTGGTGTGGCCGTCGTCCCAGTTGATTTTGAAGCGAGTGACGCGCGGCTTGCTGGCCAGGATGTTGCGCGTGAGCTTCTCGAAGATGGGCTTGGGTGGCGGGTTCTCGCGCATCTCCTGGTCGGCATAGTCGTTGTTTACGTAGTAGCCGACGCGGACGAACTCCTGGCCGCGGTAGGAGCAAGTGAGCAAGATGATGGTGACGCCGACGGCGTCTTGTTCGGGGATCTTGGTGTAGTCGGGGGCATCGGCTTGGAAGACGAAAATGTGGCGGCCCTCGGGGACGGGGCCGACGTAGATGGTGTCGAGCACTTGGTCGTGCTCTTCGGACTCGGCGGAGCCCACGTAGATCATTTTCCATTCGAGGTCCTCTTTGAGCTCCTCGATGCACTCGAAGGTTAGCTCGAATTGGAAGGGGTTGAAGAAGCTGCTGGGGTTGTCCAGCACCACGACGTTTGTGATGTGCACCTTGGCCATTGTGGCGGTGACTGTACGCGCGGGTTTTCTTTCTCAATTTCGTCACGGGCAGCGGGGAAAAGGCTTTCGGGCTCCGGCGGCGTTGGCGAAATCGCGTGCACTTGCAAAATTAGGTAGAAACTACAAAGCACAATTAGTTTAATGTTTGCTTTGGCGTTACTAAGATTTAGCAACTTACTTGAACACTTATTTTTCTAAAATTCTAAAAAAAATCACAATTTTATTTCCTTGCAGTTAATAATATTTTGCAGCAGCTGATAGCTTTGTTGTCAACATTCCCGCCAATTCCAGGTCGATAGTCCCTTCGATTGCCGTGTATCGGAATGTGGCCAGGGTTGCTGAGACAAATATCAACTAAATATTTATTTAGAAAATTAAAAAAATTACTTAAATAATATAAAAATAAATTTAATACACCTACAATTCCCTTTTCTCCCTTCCACAGCATTCCTGGCTTTAATTTCTCGACCTTTCAATGGGCGCGAAATTTAAATTTTTATGAAATATCTTTATTATTTATATTTTCGTGTATCATTCGATAAATACTATATTTATTTACTTATTGAAAAAATCTTAACTTTATTTTAGCTATAATACTAATGAAATAAGCGAAATAACGATCTGAAATTCTGTGCCATTTTCGAGGCTTGAAGATGCTGTCGTTGGCCTCTGTGGTTGAGGCCATTTTTTTGGGCAAAAATACAACACTTATAAATGTTCATTTTTTTCCTTATATCTCGTAAATTAAAGCATAAATCGAGTCCAAACTTTGTAGATAACTTACTTTTGAGCTAATGCAACGTTTTAAATAGCTAGGTTATTGTTAAAAAAAAAAAAATATTAATTTATTAAATATTTTAGGGTTTGACTCTCCTGTGCAACCCCAATTTTTGGTTGCACCCTAACAACAAAATAATAGGGCTGACAACCTGTTTGGTTTTTCGTTTATTTTAAAACTCGCGGAATATCTGCCATTAGACGTTAAATATTTATATTTTATTAATGGCATAAAGTTTTATTGCTTTTCATTGTGGTATAATTTAAAATTGAGGTGGGCAGTTTCCTAGCCCAGGTTGGCAGACCGTTGGCAGCATTCGTGCCGAGTTGGCAGTTCGCGTAGGTTTTTTATCCGCGGAGCTGAAGGCGAATTTTAACAATGATCCACCTGACGGGGCACAATTACAATGCTCGCGACACCATCAAAAACATATTCTCCCCCCTCATCGGCGTCCTCAGCAGCCCCCCGGCCGACGAAATATGCCACCGCAACAACCTCTCCTTCGTGGAACTCCTCCAGCCCTTCGCCAAGCTACCCAGCGATGGTAAGTAAACAGCTGCCGCCGCCCCTAATCATCTGATGCAGATTAATTGGTTCCAGCTCATTTTCGCGATGTCTCTGGCACAAGCGTCTCCATACGCGGCCTGCGCTTGAATTTCTGCGATGTGGACTGGCGGCCCCCACAAACGGTGCTGGCCCGCAAAATGCTCAACGAGTCGGTGACGAATGCCAACAATGACAAGACGAAAATCGTGACGATTGGTGAGACGCGCATCCTTTATTTATGATTGTATTATCTTATGGACGTCCTTGCTTAGCCGACATCGACCTGGAGCTGCCCACGGCCGAGCCTTGGTTCGAGCAGTGGCGAGAAACATTCCTCACAGTCCAATTCCCCGCGGACCACGAATTCACCCGGCATCTGCTGAGCTGCCTGCTGGTTCTGTCCAGTGCCGATCCCCAGATTGTGGAGACGGCCCACAAGCTCACCCAGCGCATACAGCAAATGCAGAGCATCACCCCCCAGAAGCTGCCCAAGTGGTTCCATCCCACCCAAGTCCTCAACAGCTACGTGGTCCTCCACGAGGCCAGCCAGGGCGACCTGTCCAAGGCCCAGCAGGGCTACGAGCTGCTCAAGTCCACCTTCGGCGACAGCAAGTGCTTCTTGGTGTCCATCAACTCGGCCAATGCCAGCAATCCCAGTGATATCCAAGACTACTGGACGCCTTACATCAAACGCCAGCCCAAGACGGACGCCCCCTCCACCGAGCTGAGTGCTCCCAAGTCCCCGCAGGAGGCTGTCTCCGTGATGCCAACCATGCAGATGTCTCACTTGCTGGAGGGCGTGCAGGAAAGGGATTTGGGTATACAACATCCGCTGAGTCCCAGCCAGGAGAGCGCCACCGAGGCCATTAATTCCACCTTCTCGATCAGCAGCGAGAGCATTGCCTCGCAAACCATCAACCCGAATGTCTGGGCCAATGACATGGATGCCGATGCCCCTCACGGGGCCTGCCTACAGGCCCGCGACGTGGAGAATCTCCGCCACTTTGTCCAGGACTATGCCGTGCGCGCTTTGATTCCCTACATCGAGCACTTGGTGGCCCAGCTGGCCGAGGGCGTGACCAACAAGAAAGGCGTCAGCAAGTCCCTCCTCAGCGCCACCAAGCGTTGGTTCGTCACCAGCAAGCCAGGCGCCGGCGCCAACAACCAAAATGCCGTGATGTGGGTGAATGAGCGAAAAACCAAACTTGAATTCATGTTGATTGCTTTTTCAGTTATACAAATGAGTCAGCGGAGCTGCAGACTCGCAAACTGGGCGATCTTTACTTTATGTTTGGCCATTATAATCTGGCCTTCCAGGCTTATCACCAGGCCAAGCGCGACTTCAACGCGGACTCCGCCTGGCAGTACTACGCCGGCGCCTTGGAAATGGCCGCCCTCTCGGCCTTCATGCTGGGCACGGCCCACCGCAAAACCTACGACTACATGGAGGATGCCATCGTGTGGTACCTCGAGGTCTGCAAGTGGGTAGAGCATCTCCCAATCCTTCACAGAATCTCTTCTAATGTTTCTTCTTTAGATTGCAGCAGTTCGCCACGCGGGCCACTCTGCTGAGCATGGAATGCCTGAAGACCGCGCGGCTGTACAGCGAAGTGGCCAAGCAGCTCATCCGCATGACCAGCGAGGAGTCGGACTTGCGTTCCGCTTTGCTGCTGGAACAGGCTGCTTATTGTTTCCTGGTCACCTCGCCGCCCATGCACAGGAAGTATGCCTTCCATATTGTGTTGGCCGGGAATCGCTACTCCCGCGTGGGGCAAAGGAAACATGCCTATCGGTGCTACCGGCAGGCCTATCAGGTCTTCCAGCAGCGCCAGTGGAGCCTGGCCGAGGACCACATCCAGTACACGGTGGCCAAGCAGGCCTACATGCTGAAGAAGCTGGACGAGGCCAGCCGCTCCTTTGCCCACCTCCTGCGCCCCGGCAGCCTACAAAGCGCCCAGCAGCAAGTCAGCTTCCTCAGGGAATACATACAGACCCAGAATGTAGGTGGTTCCGTCGGCTTAAATGGATTTATTTAATGAATTTGCTCCCCCAGGAGCTGCTGAAGAAAAGTCCTGAGCTGGGCCTGCTGGGCCATGCGTTGCCCCAGGTGGTCCAGAATTCTGTGAGGGTTTTAACGCTTGTGCAGCCTCCCTGTGCCCAGGCCCCGCACGTGCCAGCCTCTAATATCGACATCAGCTCGGATCTCAGCGCCGACGAGGCCACCTGGCACAAAATCGAGGAGATGCTGGTCATCACCGCCGCCTCCAACAAGCCTTTTGTCTTCAAGCCCTCGCGCTATTTGTTCACCAAGCAGCAGCCCGCCACCGACAGCCCCTTGGCCGTCCAGGGCGAGCCCATTGACCTGGCGGTCACCGTGTCCAACAGCGTCAGGTGCAGCGTCACCTTGACGGACATTGATCTCCTCTGGCGTTTGACCCTAGAGAACGAGGAGGTCCTGTCGAATGTCTGCGTCTACGAGGAGAATGGCGACAGCGCCAGCAGGGCGGCCATAGGGGCAGCCATCAAGACCAGCTGCCTGGCGGCCACCATACTCGAGGAGCAGGCCGAGCAGACGCTTCACTTCCGGCTCACGCCCAAGCTCACCGGCCGGCTGAGTATCCTAGGCGTGGTCTGCCGCGTGGCGGCCTCGGCGGATCCCAATGAGACGCTGCTGGGCTCGCTGCTCTTCGAGACGCAGCGCATCAAGCCAAACAGCGCCAAGCAGTCCTCGCAGACGCTCCTGGACAGCCGTCTCAGCCTCAAGCTGGTGCCCCAGGTCCCTGCCCTCAGCGTGAGCTTCAGCGCGGTGCCCCCCGAGCTGCTGGCCGGGGAAATCCTGCCCGTCAGCATCACCCTAAGGAACCTGGGCATCTCGCCCATTGACGAGGTCTATTTGGGCTGCGACCAGCCCAGATGCATCACCCTCCTCGACCAGGAAGCGGAACTCCCACTCTCCATGCTCAGCTGTAAGTCTGTTTGTCGATTTCTGGAGTCCTGCTTATCTTTTTGTTCCCCACAGCCCTCAGGGACTTGACCAACGACAAGCTGGTGAAGGACAAGGAAATCCGCCGGCAGCGGGTCTTCCGCTTGCTGCAGCGGCCCGGCCAGGCTGCCTTAGAGGCCCAGCAGGGCCACACCATTTCCATGTGGCTGCAGGCTCCTTTCCAGGCTGGGCCTTTTGTCCTGCGCCTGCTCTTCTACTACGCCCTGCCGGCCCCGGCCAATGCCCACATCAAGTACCGCCTGGTGCGCCACATCTGGCAGCTGAATGTCTTGCCGGGCCTCCAGGCCGAGGCCACTTGCGTGGTCAGCAATATCATGACTAAGGAGCTGGGCCTGGACATACGGCTGAGGAATGCCCACCACGGCCACACGGAGCTCTACATCAACTCCCTGGCCTTGTACTCCACGGAGTTCAAGCTCAATCCCCAGAAGCTGTACAGTGAGTAGAGGGAAACGAAGCCGTCAATCAACCAACTTAAATCTGATTCATTTCCAGTCATGAACCGCATGGAGGTGGCCGAGGGCCAGGCCGGCGGGCATTGCCTGAAATCTTCGAAGGCCTGCAGCTTTCAGTGCCGCCTGGAGAGCAAGACGAAGATGGAATTCCCGACGCTGCCCTCGCTTAAGCGGCTGCTGGAGTCGCGGCTGTCCCGGCTGGACATTCTGCCCGCCACTCATGTCCAGCAGGTGGAGCAGCACACGCCCGCCCTCCACGAGCCGCACGGCTTCCTGGCCAACGAGGAGACCGTCTTTTTCCCCACCACCATCTCCAGCGAGGAGTTCAACGCCAGCATAG
Organism: Lissocephala sabroskyi; assembly: GCA_037075105.1. NCBI lineage: Eukaryota > Metazoa > Arthropoda > Insecta > Diptera > Drosophilidae > Lissocephala > Lissocephala sabroskyi. The sequence goes on along the minus strand of JBAMCP010000709.1, from coordinate 25,974 downwards.
GCAGCTATCACCCCCATGCCACGCTGGCCTTGAACTGGAGTGCCCTAGTGGAGCGGGAGGGCCAGCAGCGGCTGGCCAATGGCACGCACTTCATCCAGCTCCATAACCTATACGAGACGGGCAGCTGCCCCAGCAGGGAGGGCAGCGAGGAGGCCGCCCTGCGGCGACGTTTGTCCCAGGCCACTAGGGAGTTTGGTGGGGCCGGCGAGGAGGAGGCGGAGGCTTTCGAGGAGGAAGACGATGAGGATTATTGGGCGCCCAATGAGAACTACGTGGGCACGCGCTGCCTGCTGGAGGACGAGAGCTACGTGCTGGCCACCAAGGCCTAAAGGACGAGAGAAAGTGCCTAAGGGAGTGAACGTCCGTTCGTGCGTGTGATTAATTTAATTTGTTTATTTAGTTGATTGTTTTTCCGGGGTTTCCGTATGTTTGTAGCTAAGAACGAACCACATAATTTACAGGCTTATAGAAAAAATGCTTAAAACGGTAACATTAAAGTATGTTAATTGCTTTTTGGTAACTCCCCCGGCTGCTGACTAGACGTTAAAGTACATAGATCATAAATAAGACAAGGAGCGGCGGCTCTTCTCCACCTCTAAGATCGCTTTTTGCTCATGTAGACGCGCGCGGTGGCGTACAAAACATGCAGGCAGGCGTAGATGTTGCCCAGGGCGCTGCCGAGCAGAGCGCCAATGACATTTGGAATGGGATAGGCCTGCCAGTCGCGGCCCCAGTCCAGCGGGGCCACCACGCTGCCGGCCCAGGCGCCTATGATGCCGCCCAGGGCGTTGTACTTGAAAAGATCGAGGGCAGTGTCCTCGCATTTGGTGACGAAGTCGGGCTTCTCGCAGAAGCAGACCTGGAGGGCGCCGCCGCCGCCCAGCAGGAATACTGTGGGCGAGACAGTCAGCAGGGTGAGCAGCACGGAGAGCACGAAGGTTTGCTCGTAGTTGGCCAGCACTGGGGCGCCGAGTATGATGCAGATGAAGGCGTAGAGGAGCGTGCAGAGGAACTGGAGGGTGAGGCCGCCGAGTAGCTCCCGCGGTGTGAAATAGGAGGCCTTCTTTTGGCGCTGCTTGGCGGTGAGTACGCCGTCCTCGATGCGGCCGTAGAAGCGGGCCAGGACCACTTTGAGCAACTCACCAATGAACACAAACGGCACGATGAGGGAGTCCCAGAAGCTGCCTAGATTGGCCCAGTTCCGGCGGTACTGCATGTAGGTCATGCATATTAGGATGGTGGCCAGGCTGAGGGAGACGTGGAACAGCTGGTGTTTGGTCTTGCGCTGGTCAAAGCGTAGAGTATTCGTGGCCATGCTCGTTTACAAAATTTACTCCACAAAAAACACGTAAAAAAAATTCTGCATTCGACTTTCGATAAATCGATAGTTAATAATTTTTTAACTAATCGAGTTCGAAAATTAAAAACATTCGCAAGGTTGCCACTACAAATTAAAAAAAATTAAATCATAAAATATTTGTTAATTTTTTAATTACCTCTAAACTAAATTAATATGTTTGTGTCAGGTTGTGGGACTCGATAAATTTTTTTATGTTTGCTATCGAAATTGTTATCGCTCACATAACCAAGCGCAGTGATTGTGAAATTATTGCCTGGTTTTCTCTAAATTAACTTTAGGCGTTCGTTTATAAATTACAAGATGCTGACACGCGCTCTGTACGTGCGTCCTTTGGCGCGCGGATTCGCCAGCGCCATCATCCGGAAACAGCCCCCCCAAGGCTCCCTGCTCCTCTACTACAACGAGCTCCGTGCGGGCATCAAACTCGAGCGTTTAAATGTCCTCACCACGGCCGGCTCGGTGACCACAATCAAGCGCTACTGCAGCAGCAAGAAGCGCGACGACTCCGACGACGAGGTCCTTGCCGATCAGGCCGAATTGGGCCAAGAGCGCGACTCCCAGCTGCCGGCCACAGTCGCTGTGCCTGACGTCTGGCCTCATGTGCCGCTCTTGGCCATGCGACGTAATCCGCTCTTCCCACGCTTCATGAAGATTGTTGAGGTTGACCAGCCTAAAATACAAACCCTCTAAACCTTATTAACTGATTCTACTTTAGGTTTCCAACCCTGTGATCATGGATTTGCTGCGCCGCAAAGTCAAACTCAATCAGCCCTACGTGGGCGTCTTTTTGAAGAAGAACGACGGCGAGGAGGAGCTGGTCCACAACCTGGACGAGGTCTACAGCATGGGCTCTTTTGCCCAGATCCAGGAACTCCAGGACCTGGGCGACAAACTGCGCATGGTGGTGGTGGCCCATCGCCGCATCCGCATCACCGGGCAGGTTGTGGAGGATCTGCCGCCCCCCAAACCAGGTAGGCTTCCCTAACACTAATGAGGCCCTGCCGTTGTGACCATTACGTCTCTATACTTTAGTGAAAATGACAACTTTGCATTATCCACTATTTAATATAAAATTACGCATCCCAGCTGAAGACCAGACGGACCGGGAGCAGCCGCCGCGTCCCGCACGCCGCCTGCGCGGCCGCACGGCCCGTCGTTTGTCCTCGCGCGAGCTACGCGAGCCGCTGCCCCTCACAGAAAAGGCCAACGAGCCCTCGGTCACTCCCACGCCCACTGAAAAGGAGGCCGAGAAACCAGCCGATGCTGCAGCTCCAGCGGCTCCGGCCACTCCTGAGGCGGAGCCCAAGAAGGCCGCCCCGAATTTGCCTGTTTTGATTGTGGAAGTGGAGAACGTCAGCCCGCCGCCCTACACCCAAACCAAGGAGGTGAAGGCCTTGACCCAGGAGATCATTAAAACCCTGCGCGATATTATCACCATGAATCCTTTGTATAGGTGAGTTTGTTAGTTCCTAAGGTCGGCGCAGGCCGCTTGAACGTATCCTCACAGCCTGCCCGATTCTAGGGAGAGCCTCCAGCAGATGCTCCACCAGAACCAGCGGGTGGTGGACAATCCCATTTACCTGTGCGACCTCGGAGCCTCGCTGTCGGCCGGGGAGCCCGCCGAGCTTCAGAAAATCCTAGAAGAAACTGATGTGGGTCCTGAAATATTACAGCCTTCCTTTTTTAACTGTTGTGGTTTTCTAGATTCCCAATCGCCTGATGCTGTCCTTGGCGCTGCTGAAAAAGGAGCTGGAGTTGTCGCGCCTGCAGCAGAAGATCGGCCGCGAGGTGGAGGAGAAAGTGAAGCTGCAGCACCGCAAATATATTCTCCAAGAGCAGCTGAAGGTTATCAAGAAGGAGCTGGGCATTGAGAAGGACGACAAGGACGCCATAGGCGAGAAATACCGCGAGAAGCTGAAAGACAAAACTGTCCCAGAAAACATCATGACTGTGATCGACGAGGAGCTCACCAAACTCGGCTTCCTCGAGAGCCACAGCTCCGAATTCAAGTGAGTCACTCTCTCCTTCGCTTCCGCAGGATCATTTAATGTCCTTTTTCTGTCTCTAGTGTGACCCGCAACTACCTCGACTGGCTGACCTCGCTGCCCTGGGGCGTGATCAGCACGGAGAACTTGTGCCTGGAGAAGGCCACCGAGATCCTGAACCATGACCACTACGGCATGGAGGACATCAAGAAACGCATCCTGGAGTTCATAGCCGTGAGTTCTCTCAAAGGCACTACCCAGGGCAAAATCCTGTGCTTCCATGGGCCGCCCGGCGTGGGCAAGACGAGCATAGCCCGCTCCATAGCCCGGGCCCTGAACCGCGAGTACTTCCGCTTCAGCGTGGGCGGCATGACGGACGTGGCCGAGATCAAAGGTCACCGGCGCACCTACGTGGGCGCCATGCCCGGCAAGCTCATCCAGTGCCTGAAGAAAACCAAGACCGAGAATCCCCTGGTGCTCATTGACGAGGTCGACAAGATTGGCAAGTGAGTGGGCCAAGCGGCAAACCTACTGAGATTTCTCATGAGGAAACTCTTCCCTCTTTCAGGGGCTATCAGGGGGATCCCAGCTCGGCCCTGCTGGAGCTGCTGGATCCTGAACAGAATGCCAATTTCCTGGATCATTACTTGGACGTGCCAGTGGACTTGTCGCGGGTTTTGTTCATCTGCACGGCCAATGTGATTGACACCATTCCCGAGCCTTTGCGCGACCGCATGGAGCTCATCGAAATGTCCGGCTATGTGGCCGAGGAGAAGGTGGCCATTTCCCGGCAGTACCTCATCCCCCAGGCCATGAACGACTGCGGGCTCAGCGACAAGCAGATCAGCATCACCGAGGACGCCCTCAACACTTTGATACGCAGCTACTGCCGCGAGTCCGGCGTCCGCAACCTCCAGAAGCACATCGAGAAGGTCATCCGCAAGGTGGCCTACCGTTTGGTCAAGAAGGAAGGCGAAATGTTCGACGTGAATGCCGGCAACCTGACCAGCTTCCTGGGCAAGCAGATCTTCAGCACGGATCGCATGTACGGGGATACGCCCGTGGGCGTGGTCATGGGCTTGGCCTGGACGGCCATGGGCGGCTCCTCGTTGTACATCGAAACCTCCAAGAGGCACACGAGGTCCTTGGTGAAGCCGGACTCGGCCTTTGGCTCGCTGCACTTGACCGGCAACCTGGGCGAGGTGATGAAGGAGTCCGCCCAAATCGCCCTGACCATGGCCAGGAACTTCCTGGCCACCAAGGACCCCCACAACCTCTTCCTCGAACAGGAGTGGGTAGAGGAAGAAATTTTTAATTGATTTTTTTGTAATCCTTTTGAAATTCCAGGCACATTCACTTGCATGTCCCTGAGGGCGCCACGCCCAAGGACGGCCCTAGCGCGGGCATCACTATAATCACTGCTCTAATGTCCTTGGCCATGAACAAGCCCGTGCGCGAGGATGTGGCCATGACCGGGGAAGTGTCCTTGAAGGGCAAAGTGCTCACCGTGGGCGGCATCAAGGAAAAAACCATAGCGGTGGGTGGAATCCTTTTTTAGACTCGCTTAGCCTTTATCTTTATCCTTTTTCTAGGCCCGCCGCAGTGGTGTCAACTGCCTGATCCTGCCGGTGGACAACAAGAAGGATTATGATGAGCTGCCTTCTTTTATCACGGACGGCTTGGAGGTCCATTTCGCCACCACCTACGAGGATGTCTACAGGATTGTCTTTGGCGAGGCCGAGACCAACGCCAGCGCCGCCGCCACGCCCACGCCCGCCACAGCCACGCCCACGCCCACGCCGCTGCCTGCGGCCGAGCCGGCGGAGAAGATTCCCAATGCCGCCACAGCCTCCTAGTTTCTCGTTAAGGATTCCCTAGTTTAAGCTCTTTTGTTGTCAAGGATGTTTCGTTATAAAAGTGATTTAATCCTAAATGTCCGCATTCGCCACAATCCAATCCAAGTAACGATCCACGCGGGTGTACATGCCTGGGCGCCTGGGCTCCCCGCAGCGCACCCCCCAGGACACTATGCCTATGGACACCCAGCGCTGGTTTGGGAGTTGAACGAGCAGCGGCCCCCCGCTGTCGCCCTGGCAAGAGTCCTGGCCGCCCTCCGGCTCGCCGGCACAGATCACCGTGTCCGGAATCCGCTCGACCATGGCCTGCTTGCAGTCCTGTTGCCGCCAGACGGGCAGGCTGACCTCCATCAAAGTGGAGGAATGCGGGCCGCCAAAGACCTGCGATCCCCAGCCGGTGACAATGGCGCTGCGTCCTGTCCAGTCCTCGTTCAAAGGAGGCATGCACACCGGCCAAATGTAAGTGTTGAACAAAGTGGGCCGCTCGATCCGGACGAGGCCAATGTCGTGCTCAAAGGTCAAAGGGTCATAGTCTATGTGGGTGACCATGCTGCCAATGCGGAAGTCCCGGGAGCGGGTCTCGTTCAGCTGGTGGGTGTTGTACTCGCCCAGGCGCACGAAGAGGTTGTCCTTGGTGAGCTTGTGGAGGCAGTGGGCGGCCGTGAGGACGTGGCGGTCGGTGATCAAGGAGCCGCCGCACCAGACGTAGGGCAGGCCCTCGCGCAGGAGGGCGGCCATCCAGGGCCACTCGTCCGGCTCGGCTGGGCGGCCGCCGGTGATCCTGGGGAACTGGCGGGTGGTGATGCCGCAGCCGCGCTGCTCGGGGCGGTTCAGGATGCGCGGGGAATCGGCCGGCGTGGCCTCCACGAACTGAGGACTAAAGCGCGGCCCTGTCGACTGCTCCGTGCAGCAAATGCCTATGGAACTGGGGAAAGGATTAGGTAGAAAAAAAAGACAGAGTATCCTTTTGGTTACCTGCGCTCAATGATGCACAGCTGGGAAACCAAGCGCCAGACGTCGTCCTTGAGCTGCGGCATGCGGCAGTAGATGATGTGGCGGCAGCGGCCGGAGTCGCCCAGCGGCGTGCGGCAGGCCCCAAAGTCCTTGTTCTCAAGGAGCGGCGAGCCAGACTGCCGCTTGCTCAGCCTGTGGCGGGCCAGGAAAGAACTCTCATTGGTCACAGGCGCCCATTGGAATTCCGCATTGTCCGCCAAGTCCAGCAGATCTGGGGGGCAATGAATCATCAGCCACGCCCCTTAAGCCTCTCCAACTCACCTATGTAATCTGCCGAAAGCTTTCCCAGGCTGCTGCCCACGGCCAGGATTAGCCCCAGCCAAAGCATTAAATTGGCCATGTTGAGAATTCCCGCAGATTTTATCACTTCCGTTTGGGGGTTTTTTTTTACTGGACTTACAAACAATGGAGCCTCTGGGCGGGGGGCGGCCGTGTAATCGCTGCGATGAGCGGAGCTCAAGTGAATCGCGTAATTTGCGGCGGCCCCGGCAGAAACATGTTTGGGGTTTTAAGCAGCCGCTGGGAGAGCGCCGTGGAGCGGGTTTGGCATTTAATCGGGGTAATTGCGGACTTGGGAGTGTTGTTTGCCGGTTTTGAGTCTTATCAAGGCAATTCGGCTGGTGGGAGAGCGTTTTTTATTTAAATTTTATCAGCGCCCTGAATTTCGGGCCTTGGCAACATGAGGCAGAGGCTTGGCAACATTCGGCACAGGCGGGCAACATGAAGCGCAGGCAAGCAGCCAAGGGAAACAGCCGACGGCAAGGCGAGTTGGGCATTTAATGGCAGTCTGGGGGTATTAATTGCCAGTTTTAAGTCTAATCAACGCAATTCGGTGGGTGGGAGGGGGATTTATTAATTTAATATAAAGCGGAGGCTTGGCAACATTTGCCACAGGCGGGCAACATGAAGCGCAGCCAAGCAGCCGGCAGAAACAGACGCCGGCAGTGCGAGTTTGGCATTTAATCGGCACACTCGGCAGTCTTGGGAGTCTTGTTTGCCAGTTTTAAGCCTTATCATCGCAATTCGGCGGGTGGGAGAGCGTTTGTTTGAGGCTGAGGCTTGGCAACATTTGGCCCAGCCGGGCAACATGAATCAAAGCCAAGCAAACAGGCAGAAACATGTTTTTTAGCAGTTGCCGGCAGCGGGTTTTGCATTTAATCAAAGTCAGAGAGTCTTGTTTGCCAGTTATCATCAGAGTTTGGTGGGTGGTAGGGCGTTTTTTTTAGTTAATTTGAAGCTAAAGCTTGGCAACATTTGGCCCAGGCGGGCAACATGAAGCGCAGCCCCCAGAAACATGTTTTTTAGCAGCCGGCAAAGCGCCTTTGGCATTTAATCGCAGTCTCTACAGTCTCGTTAGTCTCATTCGCCACTAGCGAGTGTAATTATCTCAGTTCATTTCCTTTTTTTATTTAAATTTTATCAGCACCCCGAATTCCCAGCCCCTGGCAACATGAGTCTTAAGCTTGGCAGCATGTGGCCCAGGCGGACGTAAGGCGGGCAACAAAAACCTCAGCCACTTTAATTACTGGATCTTAATCGATTCCCTATAAACACGTTGGTTACGCTTAGTTGGCTCTCCCAGCCGTTTCGTGCATTCGTAATGATGCGGTTCAGTGAGTTTTCCTCTCTGGAAAACCCGACTCTCCCAGATGATCCAATGATCTATTGAGAATTACAGAGATAATGGCGATCTTAACATTATTACACTTTATTGCTGATATTTTCGCTTAACTAAACAACAAGTAGACACTTCTGGGGTGGGTGGGTCCAGGGGGAGGGGGTATAAATATAGTAGAGTGTAAATTGCTTTCAAAATAACTAGGAAATTAAAGATCTATAGAGAGATATAGACGGTATAAAAAGGATTCCATTCCACAAAAATATAGAGTGAGAGGAAACCGTTTAGGGGGCGGGGCTGTTGTTTCTAAGATCCTTTAGGTCCTTCCTATATATATATGTTATATATAAAATCAGTACACAATTATGTTCTCGATAAAGAACCGTTATAAACCTCTAAACATTCAGATTTTCACACAGACAGCTCGCTACTTTGGGTAGATATAGAAATGATCCGTACCCAGATCGGATTAGATATATTTGCTAATATAGAGGGCGTGTAAATATGTTCCTTAATTGATTGTTTGTGCCTGGCGGGGGGGGGGGGGGGGGAAAAGGAAAAAAAAGTCCAACAAGGGAAAACCCCCGACAGTTTTTTTAGAGACCCCACTCTCGGGACAGGGGTTTGGTCCTCTCGCCAACTCCCCCGCCTCAACTCTTCCTTTGCAGTT
>JBAMCP010000709.1:0-17461 GCA_037075105.1 Lissocephala sabroskyi | reverse complement strand
GTTGTTATGGGGGGCTCGTTGTGCTCTCTGTCCCTCTTCTTTTCCTTCCTCCCCCCCCCCCCCCCCCCCCCTCCATAAAACGGACAAGTCAGACAGGGGAAGACTCTGGCGAGTTTTTTGAGCGGCCCGAGTTCGGGGTCAGGGGTTAGGTCCTTCGGCATAATCCTAGTCGTAAATGCTGCATTGCAGTTTTTAGTTAAATTTCGTCTTGGTGCGCTTGAAATTTTGATTCTCCTTTTCGTCCTGCCGGCCATCGAGATCCTTTTACTCCATTAAACGGACATTGGTCTCCACATCCTCGGCCATGCTGACGGTCTTGACCTTCTTCTTCTTAGTCAGCACCAAAGTCTCCGGCTCGGCTGCATTATCCTTGGCAGCGGCCACCCCGCCCCCTCCACCGCTGCTGCCGTTGCTGCGCAGCTTGAACCGCGTGGTGGCCGCGGCTGCGTTGTTGTTGGCGCAGTTGCAGATCGCATCGAAGATCCTGACGACAAAGCCGCGGGCTCGGTTGACCACTTTGGCGTTTTTGTACGGCATACCGAAGCCTGCAAGGATCAAGAAGAGGTTAGTAAGGAAACGAGAGAGAAGAATCAAGAGTCCTGGGGAGTGATCCCGAGAGCTCTTGAGGTTGTCGAACTAAGGAAACTTGGGCAGCATTTCCTCAGTGTCCTAGGAAGGAAATTAGAGATCCTGAGAATCCCAAGGAGTTCGAAATTTAAAGCTCAGAGTATTCTACTTCCTTAAGGACATAAGACAGATCTAAAAATCCACATTTCAAGGCCGCATCCTTGACCTTTTCGACCTTTTGTTCCTTAACTCTTTTGGCCTCTCCGCCTCCCGAGCGTCCTACTTTTTGGCGCCAATTCCTCGCCATTTACAGATCCTGAGGATTCCAAGGAGTTCGAAATTTAAACTTCAGACTTTTCTACACTCTGAAGGACATTAGAGAGGTCTTAAAACTTGGAAGGCATTTCCTCAGTATCCTAGAAAAGAAATTAGAGATCTTGAGGATCCCAAGGAATTCGAAACTTAAAGTTCCGACTTTTCTACACTCTTAAGGACATTAGAGAGTTCCAAAAATCCACTGTTTTAAGCTGCTCCTTTTCGACTTTTAGTTCTCTAACTCTTTCGACTTCTCCTCCTCCTCCCGAGCGTCCTTTTTGGCGCCATTTCCTTGTTCTGCTTGCCACGCCTCCTGGTGTTTCCGCTCCTCCCCTTCCTCCTTCCGGATTGGATAAGAAAATTACGTGAGGCTGGAAATTACGCGTGGCACTTTGGCCAATCGGCCGACTGGCGTGTTTGGGATTTTTAATTACCACCTTCCGGGGTGGCGAACCGCAGCGCCGATCTGCCACGCCCCCCAGCCCCCGCGGGGACGAGCTTATAAAAACCTCTGCGCTGGCCAGCGGGGAACGCAGTTCGTTTGGCGGAGACAATGAAAATTCAGCAGCTGTGGTCGTCGCTGTGGGCGCTGGGCTGGCTGGGAGGATGCTTGGTCCTTGTGGCGCCGCAGGCGGAGGCGATAACCATGCAACAATTCCTGCAGTCCTTGGAGATGATGAGAAACGGCTGCGCGCCGAAATTCAAAGTGCCCATTGAGATTTTGGATCAATTGCGGGTCGGCGACTTTAGCATGGAACACACGCAGGACCTCATGGTAAGAGAGCAGGAGGCTCTAAAAATTTAACGATTTCTCTCATCCTTTTCGTCCTGACGGCAGTGCTATGTGAAGTGCGTGGCCCAGTTGGCGGGCACGGTGACCAAGAAGGGCGAGTTCAGCGTGACCAAGGCCATGGCCCAGATACCCATTATCCTGCCGCCCGAGGTCCAGGAGACGGCCAAGGCGGCGCTGTCCAGCTGCAAGGATGCCCGTAGGTCCTAATAAGGAAATTTCTACTCGCCCTCGCTAAGTTTCTTTCGCTTGCAGAAAAGCCTTATAAGGACTCGTGCGAAAGGACCTTTTATACGACGAAATGCGTGGCCGACTATGACCGCTCGGTCTTCAAGTTCCCTTAGTCCTGGCAGTTGTGATTTACTTACTCGGACGCTTCTCCTTGCCCTGCCCAGCGACGGAGACGTAGCGGGAGAGAGAGAGATTGATAGTTTAGTGTCCTTGTTGTCCTTGGGCCTGAATAAAGCACACGAAACTGCGAGCTCACCTGTTGCAAGGACGCGTGCTCCTTACCGCCGCCCGCCCGCTGCTTGGCGGCCTCCGACTCGGCCAACTGGACGACCTCCTCGATGAACTCCCTGAGCTCGGCCATCTGGCGAGGATCCTGTTTGAATTCCTCGATGCGCTGGGCCACAGGCTCGGCCTCAATCTCGTCCGGGGAGAGGGGCTCCGGGTCGGCGAAACGGGCGTGCATTTTTCAGAGTTTTAGGGTCCTTTGGGTGTCTACCCGTTGGAGGCGATTTCGAGGGTCCTTTGTGTATCCTGCGGGTCACTGCCGACGTCCTTAACTTGCCACTGCCTTGTGCGTACTGACTGCGCCGCTGCCCCGACCTCTGCCCCTGGGAAAAATCAATAAACCACTCGACGCGGCCGCCCCTCGCACATGCGTGGTGCGTGCCCCCAGCCCGGGGAGAGGGGGGAGAACCAAACAACATAACGGTAAAAAGTTGGGTTTAAATTTAAGTTTACTTCTAGTTCTCTTAAGGCTACAAAGGCAAAAGGTCCTGGGGCTACTCAAGATGCGAGAGATCGTCGACTTCCGGCGGCGCCCTCACCACTTCCTCCTCGATGATCAGCGAGTTGGGATCCAAGGCGCTCTGAAAAGGAAGCCAGGATTTTAAGGGTCTGCAGATTAAGGATCCTGGGTCACTTACATTGTCGGCCTGGCTGATGAGCAGGCTGTTGGTGCCTAAAGCCCCCGAGGAGCTGGAGGAGATCACCCCGCACTGGGGGGAGGTTTCGTGGCGCACCTGCTTCGTCTGGCCGGGCGGCGTGGAGCTCTGGACAATCACGAACTTCTGGGGCGGCTGGATGGTGCGGATTTGCGGCAGCGAGGCCACGCCAGGACTCCTGGCAAGGAAAGAATCCTCAATCAAAGAGCAAACACAAATTCACCACTTACCCCTGCCGCTGGGTGCTGGGTATGGTGACCCGGCCAATGGCCGTGGCCGTCTGGGCGGCGCTGGTGATGGGCGCCGTGTTCAGGCTGCTGGAGGACACCGTGACAATGGAGCTGGGCGGGGCCGTGCGCACTTTGATCACCGCCTGGCACAACGAGGGCCCCAGGAAGCCAAAGTCCGCCTTGTACTCCTCGGCATTGTCGGGGGCACAGCGCATTTGCTTGAGGATCGGGGGGCAGCATTTCTGCAGCATCGCGCGTATGTGCCCAGCGGCCGTTTTGTCGGTGTTGCTCATCGAAGTGCCCAGCAAATGCGGCTCAATGCGGTCGGAGATGAACTTCAGCCGGGGAATAATAAAGACTTTGATCACCTCGCCGCCGAGCTCAGCCAGGCCGGCTATGGAGCCATACAAGGAAGACAAATGCGTCTTGTCGGTTTGCAAAGCCTTGCTGAAAATTCTGTAGGGATTGCACAGGTTAGTCAAGGTCCTTTGGCTGGTTAGAGGACCCACCTGGTCACCCGCGTTTGCAGGTTGTTGGTGAGCGTGTTGAAGGTCTTGCAGATCTGGGCCATTTGGCGGGAGGCAAAGTCGCGCAGGGCCCAGTGGTTGTCCAGCTCCGGCCGCATGCACAGCTGCTTGGACACAATGCAGGTCATCACCGAGGGAATAATCTCATGCAGCTGGAAAAGGACAAACTTAACTAAAGGAAAACGTACGACGTTTTGAGGCCACTCACATATTTCTCCAGGTACAGCGAAGGATTGTCGAGCAGGGCGCGCACCATGCGCATGAGGTAGATGAGCAGGGCCAGGTTATTCTGGACCACGTTGACCTTGACGCCCTCGGCTATGAAGGTGCACATGCGAGGCAGCATCTCGTGGAGTCCGGGATCGGAGCCGAGGGATTGCAGGGCCTCGGCACGGCGGGGTTCGTCGGATCCCACGCAGGCCTCGGTGATCTCTTTGTAGTACAATTGCTGCTCCACGGAGAGCTCGTGGGTGGCCAGCTGCTTGACGTGGATGGTCTCGACGTTCTTGAGTTTGTGGGTCTTGCCGGTGGTGGGCTTGCCGGCCGCATCCTTGGTAAGCCCCTGGTCGAGTTTTATCACAGGATTCACAGAGTCCATGAACTGCGAGTCTTTCGATTGCGGGGGAGGATTTTCGGGGACTGTGGGCTGGATACCCTCGACAACGAACCAGTGGGAGCGCAGGGTCAGGTCGAGTGGTACTTTTAGTTGGGTGTTTGTGGTTATTTCGGTAAGATCGATTTCCTTGTCCTCGGTGAAGTGGAGCTCGCGGCCGCCGCCGGAAGCGAACCGGAACGGCACAAAGTCCTTGCATACAAAGCCGTATTGGGGCTCGACGTTGCGCACTTTGAGTGCGTGGTCGATGTCGGCTATGGTGAGCTTATGGCGCTTGGAGTGGTGCATGAATTTGGTGGCGTCCTGGACGATGCGCTTCAGTTTGATGGACACGTCCTCGGCCAGTTCCTTGGCGGCATCGTCGGAGAGCGAGCCGACGCCGATGCTTTCGGCTATGACTTTCATGGACTCCGAGGAGATGCTAGAGCCGTATAGCATGTCAGTGGCGTTGGCGGCGGCCACGATTTGCGATTTCCCACTCATTTTCCCTATTTAATTGCACAAGCAGGTAATCTTTCCAGTGCAAACAACCAAAGCTGAAGAAACATCGATGTTTTCGATAACAAAGCAGAGCGGCCAGAGTTGTGCAGGCCTCTTAAGATAATCGAAAATTCGATGCAGGCAATTAAACTCGCAATTTCCAGCAGAAGAGATTAAATAAATTATTAATGGTTGGATGTGGTGTATTTCACAATATTTAAGAATAAAATATAATATCGTTGGGATACGCTTTTCAGCACTGGCTGGGTGCTGCGGCGATACGGCAGCCTTGAAGTAGTTGCTTTGAAATACGGCAACGCTGCCACAGTTGGCACAGTATGGCAATATTTTTTTGTTTTTATTGAAATTTTGTTTTATTATTGAAATTCGACGCCATAAAAGGCAATTCGCGGCGATCGAGTGTAAAAAAACTATTAAATACTTGTTAACAAAACATAACTGCATACGGGCAAAGTAAAGAATGCTGGGCGCATGCAAGATCTCGAGTGAAATTACAACTGCAAAAAATTATACAAGTGAAAACGGCGCCATTTTTAGAAACAAAACAAAGGCAAGAAAAAGCCACATAACCCACAACCACAAATAAAAAACGCGCTCAAATTTATCAATGTCCATTATTTGTGTCTAATTAAAAACACTCCAATTACTTGTGCTCCCCCCACAAACAACGGCAAAACCAAATTACCAAACGTAAGTCTCGCTGCCCCCTCTGTCTACGTGTGCGTGTGTGCGCGAACGGGTTGTGCTTGTGTGTGTGTGTGACGCTCTTTCTGCCCAGTCCTGCCCGCCCCGCCAACGTTGTCTATGGCGACGTCGCCCGCCGCTGCTGCTGCTGGCTGGCATTGTCGAGCTGTGGTTTGACCTACTTTAAAGACGATTAAAATTTATATATTACCATAAAGATAATCAAGAATTCCTTGGGCCCGCGTCGTCTTCCCGCGCCGTTTTTTGGCCACAGGTGCAAATGCCTCGCCACGCTTCGTTGCTCATGCGTTTGCGTCCTGTACAAAATACCAACTAATTTTATACCCCTCTGTGTGTGCGTGTGTGTGTGTGTGTCTTTTTAGTGCGCCCTCGAAGCAAAATATGAGCAGTGGGCAGAATGAGGCGGCAGCAGCAAAGGTTTTGGAAACGCAACGTAAACAAGAATCCGGCAGTGAAAATGAGGTGAGTTTTCCCCTCAAATCCTTGGAGATTTGCTTAAGGTTTTTGCTTTGCAGGAAACTGACTCGATCACGGACCAATCCAGCAAATCCTCGTCAGCCCAGCCCGGCAAGTCCAACACTAAATCGGCCACTCAGTTCAGCGTCCAGCGTTCCGACTCGGACGGTTTGCGCATGAAAATCTCCGCCATACGCCCCCCGCCCATTACACAAGCAACGAAACCATTAGCCGCCCCAGCGACCAGGCAGCCTCATCCGCGCCGTAAAATGCCCTTGCCCGTGGCCTTGCCTCCGCTGGCGGGACACTTAAGCGATGCCACAGAGTCCGGCTGCTCCGAGGCCACCACCGCGCGCACGGTGGCGGCCGCCACAGCAGCCCCGGCCGCCAAGAAGATTAAAGTCAAGCGCAAGAAGGCCCACAGCGGCCCAAGCAATGCAACGGCTGCCGGTGGGTCCACCAAGCAGGCTGGGAAAAAGCCCCGCCTCCAGCCGGCCTTCTCCTCGGACTCGGACGATGATCTGCCCTTGAAAATGCACCAGCAGCGGGCGCCCCGCCTGCTGCTCACCGCCATAGGCCATGGCTCCAGTTCGACGCTGCAGGGGACGCCCGCCCATGGGAGCGACAACATCGGCCTGTCGTCCAGCGACAACGAGCTGCCCGACTTGGTCAAGGCGGCCATCAAGCGCGTGGAGAGCGACACCGAGGACACCACCGTCGAGGGCAGCTTCCGCAAGGCGGCCAAGGCCAAGCATTTGCCTCAGTATCAGTCGACTTTGCTGCAGGACTTCATGGAGAAGACCCAAATGCTGGGCCAGCCCCGCCTGACCGCAGCCGTGGAACCGGCGGTCACCACGGCCGCCGCCACGGCCGCCACGCCTGCCCAGCCGCCGAATCCTGTGCGCAAGCGCCGCGGGCGGCC
Source organism: Lissocephala sabroskyi (assembly GCA_037075105.1). Taxonomy (NCBI): domain Eukaryota; kingdom Metazoa; phylum Arthropoda; class Insecta; order Diptera; family Drosophilidae; genus Lissocephala; species Lissocephala sabroskyi. The sequence continues at coordinate 10,663 of JBAMCP010000709.1, read as the reverse complement.
CAAGAAAGTGGTGGCGCCTCCAATTCCAGTACCTGGCCACATCAATGAGTCCGCGGACTCCGGGGTTATTTCCACCACCAGCACCACCCAGAGCACCACGCCCTCGCCGAAGATGCAGTCGACGCCGCAGGCCAACAACGAGAACCTTTTGCCCGCCAGCAGCCAGCAGGCCAAGCCCAAAATCGACATGTCCTATTTGGACAAAAGGATGTACGCCAACGAGCGTGTGTTGTATCCTCCGCCGCGCAGCAAACGCCGCGGCCAGTCGGCCAAAAAGTCCGCCAAAGAGGACCTTCAATTGGATCCTGTTTGGCGGGAAATCGATGTGAATAAGAAGTTCCGCCTGCGCAGCGTCAGCGGCTATAAAAGCGACGGCGGCGATCAAAGCCGCCTGGCCGCCCGCTCGCGCGCTAGCGGCCACCACAGCGCCACCATCTGCAGCAAGATCCTGGCCGCCAAGAGCGGCTACGTCTCCGACTACGGCAGCGTGCGCCAGCGCAGCCAGCACGCCCACAACTCCGGCTATAAAAGCGACGCCAGCTGCAAGAGCCGCTACAGCACGAAGAGCTGCGCGAGCCGCCGCAGCCGCGCCAAGAGCTGCGGCTACCGCAGCGACTGCAAGGACAGCGGCAAGAAGCTGCGCCGCCGGCGGCGGGCCTCCATGCTGCTGCGCCAGGACCCCAGCAAGGCCACCTCAAGTCCCACCGACGACCAGGATATCTTGCTTTTGGCTGGGCTCTCCCTGGGCCAGAGCAGCGAGGAGAGCAACGAATACATCAGCAAGCCCAGCCTGCAATCCCTGCCTACGACGAGCGCCAGCAAGAAGTACGGGGAAATCAACCGTTATGTGACCACCGGGCAGTACTTCGGGCGGGGCAGCGGGCAGCCGGCCAGCGCCACCTCCACGCCCACCCAGGAAGCCTTCATCAGCAAGATGTTGCGGCAGCGGAAGAGCTCCATCAGCCAGGAGGTGGCCAAGTCGGCCTGCAAGATCAAGAGCCGCCGCTCCTCGGCCGCCAGCCTCTGCAGCTCCTACGTCTCGGGGACCTCCCGAGTGCGCCGTCGGCATAGAAGGAAGAGCCTCTGCCTGTCGCGCGGCAGCGTCAAGGGACTCAACATTGACTCGAAGTTGCTCACGGAGATTGAAATACTCTCCAGCACTTTTGGCGCCCGCTGCAGGATCCACGATGACCGCGTGGCCCCCGGCAAAGAGAAGCTTCTAGCCGAGGCCACCAAACTCCAGCAAACTTTGGCCGCCCCGCCGCCGCTAACCGCTGCCAGCAGCACAGCAGCCGCGGCAACGCCACCTGGCAAGCTGGTCAAGCGCGGCTTCAAGAAGCGCAAGCTCAGCGAGCCGCTGGTGGACTTTGCCATGCTCTCGGCCAGCGCAGCAGCCGGCGGCGGGGCCTTGAATGGTTCAGCTGGCCTGAGCGGAACCAGCGGCAGCACCAAGCGGCGCCATAAAAAATCCACCAACAGTTCCAGCCCCGATGACCACAAGCTGCCGCTGAAGAAGCGCCACTACCTCCTCACCCCCGGCGAGCGTCCACCAGCCGAGGTGGCGGCCTTTGCGGCCAACGGCAAGCTGAATGCCGAGGCCTGGGCGGCCGCGGCAGCCTCAGCCAAGACGGCAGCTTCTACCAAATCCCAGGCCCAGTTCAATGCCCGGGCCAAGTCCGCCTTGACCCCCAAGAAGCGGCATTTGCTCCAGACGACCCAGGAGGATTCCAATGCCAGCAGCTCGCCCCTCCGCATCGACACGAGTTCCATAAGCGGGGGAAAGCTGCTGGACATCAGCCCGAGTTCGCTGTGCTCGCTGAAGCAGCAGCGGCGGCCCAAGCACAAGAACTCGACGCCGGCGGCGGCCCAGGTGGTCTCGCCGGGCAGCTACCCGCCGCCGGGCGTGTTCGAGCCTTCGGTGGAGCTGGAAATCCAAATTCCTTTAGCCAAACTGAACGAGGCAGCCGTGGGCATCATCACCAAAGCGGAAGTGGACTCGCCTTTGCTTAGTTTGGACATCAAAGAGGACACGAAAAAGGAGCAGGCCGCGGCCAACCGCGTGGTGGAGTCGCTGCTACACAAATCCGGGGTCAACTTGCTGCTCAAAAGGAAGCGGAAAATCAACCGCACGGGCTTCCCCACTGTGCGGCGCAAGAAGCGCAAGGTCAGCGATGCGGCCTCCCTGCCGCCTGTCGAAGCAGCCAAGGAATGCGAAAGGGTCCCCCTGGCTGGCGAAGCCCGGGAGAACTTTGTGGCCAGGAGCAATCAACGTACCCCACGGCTGTCGGTGGTGGCCTTGGAGCGCCTGCAGCGGCCAGTGACCCCGGCCACCCGCGGGCGGCCCAAGGCTGCCACAGGCGAGACGAAGGGCAAGCGCGGCCGGAAATCGAATGCCGTGAGGGCCGCAGAGGCTGCCGCGGCAGCCGAGGCAGCAGCAGCGGCCGCAGCGGCCCCCGCCCCCAAGAAACGCGGCCGCGCCAAGGCCAGCAAACTGGAGGCCATCAAGCTGCCCGCGGGCGTGGATCCCAACACGAACTTCAGCTGCCAGATTCGCCTGAAGCGGCGCAAGAATCTGGCCGCAGAGCAGCTGCCGGCGGAGGTAGAAGCCGAGGCCGCGGCCAAGGCCAAGGAGCCGATCCTGAAGGAACATGAGCCGCTGCCGGTGGAGGAGGCCTTGCCTCAGTTTACTGACTACGCCAGCGACACCAGCGACGAGAAGTCCTCGGTGGTGTCGGCCGGCCGCAAGCTGGCCAAGAAGAACTACCTGGTGGCCGGGCTGTTCTCCAGTTTCTTCAAGCAGAGCCAGCAAATGCCGCCGCCCTCCAAACCCTCCAAGAAGCCGCACTCCCCGCTGCTGCCGCCGCCTCCCTATTGCGAGGCTTACTTCCGGCGCACGCGGCTGGACTTCGAGCTGCCCTACGACATCTGGTGGGCCTACAAGAATGCCAAGCTGCCCCAGCGCAACATAGTGCCCTCGTGGAACTACCGCAAGATCCGCACCAACGTCTACGCGGACTCAGTGCGTCCCAATCTGGCTGGCCTGGACCACCCCACCTGCAACTGCAAGGCCGATGCTCCCTGCACGGACAACTGCCTGAATCGCATGGTTTACACGGAGTGCTCGCCTAGTAATTGTCCTGCCGGCGATAAATGCCGCAACCAGAAGATCCAGCGGCACGAGGTGGCCCCGGGGGTGGAGCGCTTCATGACCACCGACAAGGGCTGGGGGGTGCGCACCAAGCAGCCCATCGCCAAGGGCACCTACATCCTCGAGTACGTTGGCGAGGTGGTCACCGAGCGCGAGTTCAAGCAGCGCATGGCCAGCATTTACCTCAACGACACCCACCACTACTGTCTCCACCTGGACGGCGGCCTCGTGATCGATGGCCAGCGCATGGGCAGCGACTGCCGCTTCGTCAATCACTCCTGCGAGCCGAACTGCGAGATGCAGAAGTGGAGCGTCAATGGTTTGTCCAGGATGGTCCTGTTCGCCAAGCGGGCCATTGGCGAGGGCGAGGAGCTCACCTACGACTACAATTTCTCCTTGTTCAATCCCTCCGAGGGGCAGCCCTGCCGCTGCAACACCCCGCAGTGCCGGGGGGTCATAGGCGGCAAGTCTCAGCGCGTGAAACCCCTGCCAGTGGAGGGTGGCAAGCCAGTGGAGCAAAAGGACGGCCGGAGCGGGCGGCAGCGCAAGCACAAGGCCAGGAAGCATGCCCAGCGGCTGGGCCACAAGGAGGCCGTGGCCGTGGCCCGCGTCCAGCAGCTCACCGACAAGGAGAAGAAGCTCGTCAAGCAGGCCAACGTTTTCCTCGTCCGCAACTTCGAGAAGGTGAGTGAGAGATCGTCCTGCAATCCTTCAGTTTTTTATATCTAAAACCTTTTTCAGATACGCCGCTGCAAGGCTCGACGAGCAGCCAAGGCAGCTCCTGTAGCCAATGGCGAGGTGCCTGGCCGTCGGCCTTCCACCCCCTCGCCTTTGTCCTTGGCTGCCCAGATATCCGCTCTCTGCTCGCAGAGGAACATCAAGACTCGCGGGCTTACCCAGGCCGTCCAGGACCCTGAGGTGGAGAAAATGGTGCGCCTGGCGGTGGTGCTGAGGGACATTTGCCAGGCTTTGGAGGCCCAGCTGCCGGAGCTGCTCATGGCCGTGGCCAGCAAGAAGAAGAAGGCCATGAAATCAGCCGCCCTGCCCAAAGGCTCTGCCCCCAAGGCCGACTTCAAGCTCATCCAATCCCAAGTGGAGCAGGGCCACTACAAGAGCCCCCAGGAGTTCGAAGAGCAAATGCAGCTGCTCTTCGCCGAGGCCCGCCAGCTGCACAGCGAGGACGAGGCCAAGCTCCAGGCCCTGGACTCCCTGATAGCCACCTACGAGCAGCAGAAGCAAACCAGCCACCCGCAGCTGCTGGAGATCCTCGGCGAGAGCGAAGCCCTGGCCAACTTTCGGCCCAAGGAGGAGCCTGTGAGTCCAGTGGAGCCACAGCCGCCGGCTGAACCAGCGCCAGTGGAGTTGCCCGTGGCTGAACCCACCCCGGTCGAGGCCTGCGAGGAGGACGTGATCCGCTGCATCTGCGGCCTCTACAAGGACGAGGGCCTCATGATCCAGTGCGCCAAGTGCATGGTCTGGCAGCACACCGAGTGCACCAAGGCGGACATCGATGCCGACAACTACCAATGCGAGCGCTGCGAGCCGCGGGCCGTGGACCGCGAGATTCCCCTGGAGGACTACACGGAGGAAGGCCACCGCTATTATTTGTCCTTGATGCGCGGCGAGCTGCAAGTGCGCCAGGGCGATGCTGTCTATGTTCTGCGGGATATTCCCATCAAGGACGAGGCTGGCCAAAAGCACACGTATGAAACCATCGGCAGCATTGACTACCAGGAGTGCGACATCTTCCGGGTGGAGCATTTGTGGAAGAACGAGGCCGGCAAGCGGTTCATCTTTGGACATCACTTCCTGCGGCCGCACGAGACATTCCACGAGCCGTCGCGGCGGTTCTACCCCAACGAGGTGGTGCGCGTGTCCTTGTACGAAGTGGTGCCCATTGAGCTGGTGATTGGCCGCTGCTGGGTCCTGGACAGGACCACCTTCTGCAAGGGCCGGCCAGTGGAGTGCGTGGACGAGGATCATTGCTTCATTTGCGAGCTGCGGGTGGACAAGACGGCGCGATTCTTCTCCAAGTCCAAGGCCAATTACCCGGCCTGCACCAAGAGCTATGCCTTCCGCAAGTTCCCCGAGAAGCTCAAGATCTCCAAGAGTTATGCGGTGAGTAGCAGCGAAAAGGAGTTTGAAATTTAACTAACTTTGTGATTCCCCGGGCAGCCGCATGATGTGGATCCGTCGCTGCTGAAGACGCGAAAGCAAAAGACTGAAATGGAAGTGGCCTCGACTCCCGGCCGTGGCCGCGGCCGGCAGCGCGCAGTGGTCAGCCAAACGCCCACCCCAGGCGTCCATATAATCCTGCCCCCGGCGCCCAATCTGCAGGTGAGTCCACTTCACCAAGAGAAGAGAGAATTCAACTGATGAGCTGCCCTTTTTCAGATTGTCAAGAAGAAGCGCCAGCGCTTGGAGAAAGTCTTGGCCGCCATGAAGCTGAGCTGCCTGGACGCCCAGGAGCAGCCCGTCGACCTCACCTACCTGCTGTCCGGCCGCGGGGCCCGTCAGCGCAAAACCCACAACCACAACCCAACCGCGGCCGCCACCTAAACAGCCGCAGGATCCTAATGATAATCGTAGGCTAAGGAATTGCCATGCCCGCCAGGACGCGCATGTCGGTGATAGTAGTAATTTTTAATTGTAAATTGTTATGGGAGGAGCAGGACATCGAAGGATTGTTTATCTATCAATGCTTGGGATTTCGTAGCTTGGACTTTTTTTAACTATTTTTTAATTGAGTTTTTTATAGGCGACTTTTTGTATTGTTATTTTAAATTATTTATGTATTTTTATGTTATCGCCCACGCTGACGCGTTTTTAGCATTACTTTTTCACAACTTGCATGGATTGAAGAATTGTTATTGAAGCCGCTAACACAAATGGAGAAATACAAGGACATTGAATACTCAGAGACCAAAGATTTTGAGGAAGTGGAAAAATCGGACGGGGAATTCAGGATTAGTTGGAAAGAAGAGAAAGAGCTCTTTAATCTTAAATCGGGTTAGCTGAAGATATAACAAGAATCTGATTTATAAGTCGAAAGAGGGATCAAGACTTAGAGGATCTCATTCCTAGGAAATTTAGGTTATCTGTTTCAGTTCCTTGAGTAATCTTGAGAAACGGTGGAGAAACTACTTACGGATGTCTTTAAGTCACTTTGGATTTATGTTTTCTATGGTTAAACAGATCCTAAGTAAGTTATCCAAGACTCTCTCTAATATCTCTCTTCCAAGATTCCTTAAATGAAGACCGAAACATCGAAGAACTTTATTCGATTGGAAGGGAAACTTTCACCGATCTTGAGGAATTTTCTTGATATAATTTCGACGGCCTTAAGAGCTTTTCAGGAACCCGAAAAGATTCCTCTCTTTAATACATTCAAAATTTTACTTCACTAACTCCGCTCCGCTCCCTTCAGCTCTGATTAAAGTCCTCCTGATCTCGAACAGGATCAACGTGAGGGCAGAGGCCACATTGAGGCTGTCGCTGCCGGCGGCCAAAGGGATGTAGACGCACTTGCCCCGGTCGCCCACCAGCTCCAAGAATCTGCCAACAAAAAAGATGAATTCCCTGCCTCCGACTGACCGGGCGACTCACCTGTAGGCCTCCTCGCTGACGCCGTGGCTCTCGCCGCCAATGACCAGGATATTGTGGGAGCCTGTCTTGTTCAGATCGGCGTACTCAATGGCATTGGCCGGGTTGCTGATCTTCTCCAGATTATTCTCAGCTATGAAGACATGACAGTCGTCGGCCGCCTCGGGGGGGATGGTGAGCGGGACTTGGTCCCAGGTGACGTCGTCGCGTATGGGCAGGCGGAATTGGCCACCGCAGCCGCCGCGCAGGGCCTTGGAGTCCCAGGGATCGCAGCAGCCGTGGGTGACCACCATTTGGCTGCAGGGCAGGGCGGCGCAGGTGCGGATGATGCTGCCCAGGTTGTTGGGCTCCCGGATGTTGTCGCAGACGACGGTGATGGGCAGCGGATCGGTGCCTGTGCGCTGGTGGAGCTGCTCGATGCCTAGAGTCGTGGGGCGGCTGAAGAGACCCAGCAGGCCCGGCGGGGTGACCAGAGATGACCAGGTCTTCAGGTCATGCTGGGGGACCTTGAAGATTTTGGTGTTTTGCTGGCGCTGGGCCCGGCCGACTTCGGTGGTCAGCTGGGCCAGCTGATCCTTCTGGCTGAACAGCAGCGTTTGCATGTGGAGTCCACAGGCCAAGGCCTCTTGGATGAGACGGCGTCCCTCAATGATGATTTGCCGGTTCTTGTCCCGTCGCTTGCGGGAGCGCACGTCGGTCATCAGCGTCTGGAGAAGTGGATCATGCAGGCTGAGGCGGGTGAACTCGAGGCCGAGCTCGGAGTCCTTGATTAGGGCCGGTGGTGGTGGACGCTGGGCGAACGAACGGGCTGTGTTCACGAAATCCTTTGGAGGAGCAGCTTCTCTGGGTTTATTCCGCTGCCTTGGATTTCTTGGGCTGGCGCTTTTATGTAAAAGTTCACGTGCGGAGACCGGGCTGTGTTGCCGGGCGGAGTTCTCGAATAGATTGGCTTCGATGTCCAGGGCGTCCTTGATATCATCGCTGTGGGCAGCGGAGGACTCTGTGCCACTCCTAAAACGAACAACGGCTCCGGCATTTCGTATATTCAGCTGGACGGCCCGTTTAAATGCGTTACACAAAATCATTGCAGACGTTGTACTAAAAAATGTTAAACGGGCCTGCCAACCTGCTTGCATTTGATTCTTTTAGAGTTGTTTGCCGCGATTTTATGTTTATCGTTTAATCGGTTAATTCCAAGCAGGGAAGCTATTTTATTACTTTTTTTTAATACTCCTCCCACTTTCCAACTCTAAAAATATTTAAGTATCAATTAATTGTGTGTCACTGTTAAGCAACATTCTGTTATTTCAATTTAATGTTCCCTGTTAGGTAACAGGCAACAGCTGTTCAGTGTTGTAGCCAATTGGATTTTCTTGTGACATAAAATACTCGCCGGGCATTGAAGTTGCAGTCTTCGCCGGAGAAGTTTTAGTCTTTTGATCTTATCTGAAGTAGCAACATGATGTCGAAAACATTGCTAATTAGCGCGCTGGTCCAGCGGACTGGCCGAGTGATGCTGACGCAACGGGGCTTTGGCAGCACGCAACAGTTGCGCCAGACCATAAAAAATCACCAGCCCAACGATCTGGAGAAGCGCTTTCTGGTCTGGACCGGCAAATACAAGTCCCAGGCCGAAGTGCCCTCCTTCGTGAGGTGAGTAGGGTAAGGACTAGGAAGCAGAGTCCACCAACTGATGTTCCGATCTTCTCCATTAGCCAAGAGGAAATGGAGCGCTGCCGTAACAAGGTCCGCATCCGGGTGGCCAACATTATGATTGCCTTCACCGCCCTGGGCTGCATTATAATGGTGTACAGCGGCAAGCAGGCTGCCAAGCGAGGTGATTCTGTGACCAAACAAAACCTGGAATGGCATAAGCAATTCAACGAAGGCGCCAATCCCAGCGCCACCCCAGCTAAATAGAAACAAACATCACACCAAAGGCACAATGAACTGTTGGAAATTGCACCGATTTAGAGACTGTATTATGAGGGAAATTTTAATGATATTCGTTTTGAATGATATGTGTTTTGTGATTAGGGATTCTCTGCCAGTTGGCAAGTGTTTAGGATCAAATAACTGAATAAATTCACGAAGATTAGTAAAATTCCCAGGCTCGATTAAAAATTCAACAGCCCGCCCCCGCCCACCAACACCAATAACCCGCCTATCGATAGCAGTCAACATCTGTTTTTGTCACGGCGACTACCCTTGCCCCGCCAAATGCGCGCGCGAGAGAGAGCGAGAGATGTGCGTCGACTCGGAGCTTGCAGTGCCTGGGATCGAATCTCTCGCTCTCTCGTTTGGCAGGCAGCGCCGCACTGCTGCGCGCTTTTGCTTTTCACTTTCAGTCTATCGAGAGTATTTGAAAGCAGCACAGCGGGCGCCGTCATTGCCGGATCGGCTACTCGTGCGTGCAGTGGAAAAAAGGAATAGAAAAAAGGAAAATTTTTAGAAAAGAACTAAAATAAAGTTGAGTGAAATGATAAAATGAAAAGCATTTGATATTTACGCTTCAGAGTGCGCGAGTGAGAGTCTGTGTGGTTTCATTCTAACGGTTCTTTGAGAAAAAAAAAACACACACAAAGCGACAAAAGTTCTGGCAACCCCTCCCCTCCCCCGCTCCAGCACCCAACAAGCGAGCGTACGTCTGTGTAGATTTGTGTGTGTGTGTGTGTGGCCAAATTTATCGTGCGGGCCAAAAAAGAAAAGAAAATATTTAATTAATGAAATATTAATTACCGAAATTGCTTAGCCAAACATAAAACCAACGTAAAATCCACACACCCGGACAGCCCCAGCGGAAGGTAAGTTTTTCTCACTTTCCTTGCCTTAGGCTCGTCTCCCCCCGCACGTGTGTGTGTGTGTACCGTTTGATTTGTGAAAATGTGTGTATCCGCGAATGTTGATGTTGCCAGCCAGCCTGGCGGAGGCGTAACGGCATCGGGTGGTCCCGTTTTTTTAAATTTTGCGAAGTTTATTTTCGAAAATTCGCTTTCTTGTCCTGTGGAAATGATTTTCATTGAGTTGAAATTTGTGGGTGTAAATTTTTAATTACGACACCAACAACCGACCAACAACACCAACAACAAGTTGTTGTCGTGCTCTCTGCGTTTAGTTGGCCCATTTAATGCCCCCCGCCTCGCCCCCGGCTTTTACCGTTTCTGCGTTTTATAGCAGCGCCCGCCATTCAGCAAAAAAAAAAAAAAACTGATGGCCGCACGGCGGCCATTTGGCCTGCAAGTGCGAACGCCGTGTGTGTGTGTTTGCGGGTGCGGGAGCTGGTGAAGGTCGTCTGTAGGAGAGAGCGAGAGGGCGCAGAACCTCAGAACAATGGCCGCTCGCGTCACAGTCTGTCCGCCTGACCAAAAAAAAAAAAAAAACACACAGTCCATTTGCTGGCGTAAATGGATGAAAAATCCTTGGCTTGGTTTTTCTTTTTCGGTGGCCCAAGGAGCGCAGCGTCAGCGAACTCGCGGCAGATGCACAGCAGCTGCAGCATGGGTGCCTGGAACCAGGCGCTGGCCGCCATGGTGACGGCGGCGGCGCCCGAGACGATGGCGATGTGCCAGTGGCGTTCGCCATGCCGGTCCGAGTGGCGGGGCACGACAAGCAGGCCCACGACGGCAAACAGGTAGGGAACGGCGGACAGCAGGCCCGTGGCCGCGTCGCTCACACCGAACTGCTTGATGATGGTCGGCAGCCACAGCGCCAGTCCGTAGATGGCCAGCGGAAACGGCAGGAACAGCAGGGCCAGCAGCAGCACGCGCCGGTCCTTGAGCACCTTCAGCGGATGGCCGTGGGACTTCAGCCCGTGGAGGCTGGCGTCCGCCGAGAGTTCACGTTCTATCCAGGCCCGGTCGGCCGGATTCAGCCATTTCGCCTGGGCCGGCGACTCGGGCAGTATGCGCAGCG
>JBAMCP010000708.1:0-38950 GCA_037075105.1 Lissocephala sabroskyi | reverse complement strand
TGTCAAATTAATATGAGGAGTAACTTCTGAAGTAACTATTGGAGCAGATAAAGAAGCAGCTTCTTCAGTGCTTTCTAGAGGAGTTTCTGGAGTAGATTCTGGGCCTGTAGTCAAGTCGGCTTCTGAGTAAACTTCTGAAGTGGTTGCTAAGACGGCCTTCAAAGCATTGATTGCAGCAATTTGTGGAGTGGTTTCTAGATCATCTGTGGGTGGTGAGGCAGTTTCGATTGAATTAGTATTTTTAATATCTTCACTTGGTAAATCTTGGCTACTTCCGACCACATTTTCGGCACTAGTTTGGGGCTCCTGTGAAGGAGAAATCTCTTGCGGTTTGGCAGATTCTTCAGCAGCCTTAACTTCCACTTCTTCTCTTTGAATCACTTCAGCTGTCTGATCTTTTAAAAGACTCTCAGCGTTTTCCTCAATTGACTGGGAGACTGCGGCTGTCTCAGGCTCCGCTACTGATTCCTTAACTTCCTCATTTGTCTCTTTATTTGTCTCAGGCTCCGCTACTGATTCCTTAACTTCCTCCTTTGTCTCTTTGTTTATAGATTCCACTTCATTTGCTTTTTGCGCAGACTCCACTTCACTTTGCTGAGTCGGAGGCAATTTGTTTCGGTTTAAGGACCTTTGGCTTTGGTCGCGTGGCCTGCCTTTTCGAGGCAATTGGGATCTCTTATTTCTTTTATACGACTCTCTGCCTGAACTTCGTCTGTCCTCTCCGACCTGAGGTTCTTCAGGTGCCTTGTCGTTCCGGTTTACTTCTTGGGTGTTTAATTTCTCAAGCGGCTCTGTGGTCTTCTCAAGAACTTGAGGGACCGTAACTTCCGTTTCTTGGGCTTTTGACGAAGTGGAAGCCTTCGGTTCGTTGATTGATGCTTGAGCCTCGTCCGTCTTATCCTCCACTGGTTTCTCTGGTTCTTTCGGTGCCAGGTAGCTCTTGAAAATCAAATGCTCGGCGTCTTCTAAGTTGTCTGGCTCCCATTCCATCTCATGCATGGATTCCAGACCCCTATCGAATTCCAGCTTGAAGTTGGCGATTTCCGTAGCGTAAATGAAATTCGGTGGGAGCTCTTCGCGTATGGAAGCCTCCCTTATATTGGGTTTTATAAACTCCTCCATTATATAAACCTCCACATTGGCAGGTGGCTGTTCCGCTTCTGCTGGGGGCTCTTTGGGGGGAGCTGTGATTGCGGTCTGGCTGTCTGGACGCTCCATGAGCTCCTGCTCCACTTGCTGGACCAAATTCGGAACTATTTCTTGAATATGTTGCCATACAAAGTTCTTTACATCCTCCGCGGACTTTTCCTCTGAGTTCGGGGAGTTTTTCAAATGATTAATGGGACTTTTGGTGAGAATTCTCATTACTTCGGGATCCGTTTCGAAATCCTGATCCGGTTTGCCTTTGAACGTCTCCAACATGCTCTCAATGGAGCGCAGGACTTCCTGGTTCTGCTTGGCCTGATTCTGCTCCATGTTGCCAATGAGAATTTCCAGGTTCTTCAGCGTATTGTCCTCCAATTGGTAAGGACTGGGCGTGGCATACACCGACTTGGCCGGACTGTGGTTGTCCTCCGTGTACGGGGCATCAAATGGATTGGCAATGTCCCCCAGGCCCGCCCCTGCCCCCGGCGACTGCAAACAGTCCAAAGCGTGTGTATTGAGGAAATCGTGTATATCTGAGGCAAGCAAACAAAAAAAGAAGAAAATGATTGGAAATGAAATGATCTGCGGTTCAGCGAGACCCAAAAGCTTCTAAACTAACCCGACTTCGTGTCCACGACCGGGCCACTCTCGTTCTCCACGCCATTTGGCGAGCCCCAAATGCGCATTAAAAATGGCTTGAGTTGTGTGCGATTCAGCTCCAGCAGAGCCTGATCCACATTACCTTGGTGGGCGGTCAATGCATTGACTATGTCCTCGCGCAGGTAGTTCCCTTTGCTGGCCAGTTTGCGGTACTTTTGCTGCCGCTGCTGGATGCACTCGGCCACGGCCTGCCACACGTTGCCTCCCGAGTTGCGCAAGGCCTCGCGGGCCTCCGGCTGGGACACCGAGCCAATGGTATTTTCCCCGCGTTCTTGGCCGTATTTCGTGGACAAACTCTGGACAGTCTGTACGAGTTTTGGCCAGTTCTCGCGCAGCCATTGGATGGGATGGGTGTCGGGGCCACAATACTTTAAAGCGGCTTCCAATTCCTCTACCGTGAATTTGTAGACCTCAAGTTCTTTGAGGACGATATGGAGTTCGGTTTCAGGATCCCGGGCGGGTTCGTATTTATAGCCCAGCGACTCATGCGGCAAATCAAAGGGTGAAGAAGTTTTCTAAAAGTCGAATTTAATAATTTAAAGAACGGGAAAATCTTTATTAAAACTCACATGCTGCAGCATTTTCAGATCGTTGATTAGGTTCGGTCTTTTGGTGAATTGGCTGGCGCTGGTGACCTCCCCGAAGGCCTCGTTGCCAAGGCGCAAATCGTTGGCACTTCGATATCTTTCGTTCTCCTGCGGCAGCTGCGAGTTGCTGCGGTAATAAGGCCGCCTCTCCATTTGGACGGGCTCCCTGAAGGCCTCTGGGGCAGGCAATGGTTCGCTAGGACCTCCACCAAACGCCAAAGCATCGTAGGTCTAAAAAATGACAGAGAATCTAAGTAAGGCCAACAAATTGATAAAAATCAATCCCACTTGAGTAGAAATGCTCTGCGGTGGCGGTGAGGTTCCCATTTCTCTGGCCTGCTGGGCAGGCGGTTCGGCCGGAGTGATTTCCCGGGGCGGAGTGCCACCACAGCCAGTGGAGACTTTCTGGGCCTGCTTGAGCACCTGCTCGGCTTGGGCTTGGATACTTTCGTCTAGGGTGTTCCAAATGTTCTCCACGGATTCTACACAAATCAATTAAGCGTTTAGAATCTTTGCAAGGGGGCAAGGGGAGCGACCAAAGGACCATAAAAAATCAAAACTCCGTGTGGTTTAAGTTGGAAATTTCTTGTATTTCAGTATTTCATAAATGCGGCGTTAGTTTTTTTTTCTTTAATGTTTACAAAATGATTTCTGGTTGAGTGCAGAGAAATTAAGTCTTTAGTTTGGTTTGATGGAAGTGGAGCGGGTAATCGATTTTTTTAGGCCTTTGTTCCCTCGAAAAAGGAGATTTTCTTAAGTATCCTACCTTTGTGTAAAAAGCCCTTGGCTAGCGAACTTTCCTTAGACGATCCTTTCAGTGTAGATCGCTGGGTGTTTGCGGACTCTGTTACTGGTTTTTTAACCGCAGTCGTTGCCGTCGTTGCTCGGCTTGGAGTCGTAGATTTGGGTTCACTGGGCTTTTGGGTCTTCAGCGAAGGTTTTCGTACCAATTTCACTTCTGGCTTGGCAGCCACTGGAGCGGCCTTCGGAGCTGCCGCAGGCACAGGATTCACTTTGGGAGCTGCAGGCTCCGCTGGTTTCGACTGATCCTTGGGGTTGATGGGGGCCTTGCAAGGGGTCTTGCAGCAAATAGCGCAGATTTTGATGTTGGGCTCGTTGACGAAAGTGCAGAACTCGCATTCCCATTCGTGATCCGGCGTGGAGGGCGGTGGACCCAAATCCTCGGCAGTTTCCACGGTCTCTGGTTCGGCCGCTGGTGGCGGTTCGACTTCCGCTTCTTCCTCTGCCTCGCTCTCTGTGGCTGTCACTTCCTCTACGATCAGTTCTTCCTCCTCGCTTTCCGGTTCCACGGCTGCGGGTGGAGCCGGCGTTGGTTTTTGAACCACTGCCGCTGCTTGGGTGTTCTCGTCTTTCATTTCACGCTTGGGCTTGGCTTCAGGCTTCTTGTGCGCCTTGTGCTGCTCGGACTCCTTCAGCTTTTGCTCGATCTTGGCCTGCACCAAGGCACGGGTTCCCGAGCCCTCCGACTCCAAGTCGGAGTAGATTCGACTGGTCCGATGCGACTCCGTTTGCCGCTTAACCGGCCCCGAGTCCCTTCGCTCCGGCAGCCATTCGCTCTGCACTGACTTGGCTATGGAGTTCCTGCGGTCCCTGCGCTGATGTCCCCGCTGGCCAGGCCGCTCGCCGTCCAAGTCATCCGAGCCGTTCATGATCAGCTGCGAGGCGCTCGACAGCCGCCGCTGCCGCTGGTGCGCCTGGTGGGCCCTCGAGGCGCTGGTCATGCCCGACCGGTTCGAAATCAAAGAACGACGATCGTCCTCATCCGAGTCCTCGTCGTCCGTCAGCTCGTCGTCCACGTAGCTGCTTCGCTTCCGTCGCATTTGCACCGACTTGCGGCTCGGCGTGGGCGAGGCGGCATATCTAGCCCGCGAGGCTGCCCTCGAGGCCACGGGTGGCGGCATGCCCATGACACCTGCCCCAGAAACGTCAGTTAGCAGTGGCACATGGAAGTGGCAAATGTCTACTCACCAGGGTGCATCATGGGGTAGCCTCCGGGGTACACGTGGGGCATCATGCCGCGCTGGGTCATGAAGACGGGCGGCGGGTAATGCGGGTGCTGCTGGGGCACGTAGCCTGGGCCCACATTCAGCGAGAGGTTGGAGTGATTGAACTGCTGCTGGGAGCCGAACTGCGACCACTCGTCGGGGTGCATGTGCTGGGGCCAAGCACCAGCCTGCTGGGTACGACAGCCCGAGCAGTTCAGCTGAGCCATCGATTGGGCCTTAAAACACAGAACTTGAAGGATTTAAGGATGTCGAGGGAGATTGACGACTCACCTGCTGCATGCGCTGGTTGGCCAGCCAGGCATTGGCCGGCTGGTTGGTGTCAGCCAGCGTCGGGCGGCGGTTCATTGTGTTTAGGTTGAAGACAGAAGTGCTCATCTGTCGACGCTGGGCGCCTTCGGCCTGTCGTCGTTGTTGAAGTAACAGGGAATTTTGAAAATTATGTGAATCATCCGAGAGATCGAAATGCGATGAATTCAAACCAGATGACATGCTGCCGGAACGAAAATGTGAGGGCGATGATGAGATGCTGGGCCAATGATCGAAGGCCCCTCCGCCATTCGACAAATGCTGATTTTGACACACAGGGAACGATAGACAGTCACGAGAAACGAAGGACGAAAACGATACGACATTTTTTGCAATGAGGGGAAACTTCAAAAAGGGCAACTCCAAAAAACTCACCTGTTCGCTGCCGGCGATGCCGCCTCCCTGCTGCTGCAGGGCCTTCTGCTGGCGATAGCGCTGCTGCAAAATGGCCATGCGGTCGAGGGTGGCGCTGGCCTTGCTCTTGATTTTCTCCAGCTGGACGGACGGAGGCCTTTGAATGGCATCGAACACGGACTTGGGCGTGGCTGATCGCGAGGAGCCGCCACCCTCGCTGGGCGGGGCGGCCGGCGGCTTGGGCGGCTCAGGCAGCGGGCGATTGTTCATGGTGAGGCTGCGCCAGGCGCTGGTGGACCTCGTGGAGGGCGTGGGGGAGGGCGGCGGCAGGGGGCGGTTGATCTGGAAATATCAAGGGGCATTGCGAATTTCGAAAGACAAAAGTTGGTTGGTTTCGGTTGGTTCGGGTGGCCGCATTCAGGTTCGTTCTTGGTTTGTTTTTATTTGCAACAAAATTTAAAAAAAAACTTTACAACTTTACTTTAAGTGTACGTAAAATGGCTTGCGGATTTCTGACTGATTTGGTTTAAGAGATCGTGCAGTGGCGTACCTGTTCCTTGCGTCCCAAAAAGGGGGTCAAAAGGCCGCGTTTGCCGCGACGCGGCGGTGCCACCGGCGGGGCCGCCGGGCCCACCTGTGAGACCTTGGGCGGAATAGGCGGAGTGCCCTGCTCCACGGCCTGCCAAGAAAAATATAAAATCAGTTTATTGTTTTCTTAATTCCCTACTCCCTCTGACCTTTCGCACATGCTGCTTGCGCTTCGGGTGCTTGTGGAACATGTCATCGCAAGAGGCGCAGAAAATCTGCCCGGCGCACTCGGCGCAGGTGACCCAGGGATTCTGGGAGCCACACAAAGTGCATTTCAATTTATTGTCTGCCGGGAAAGAAGAAATTTACTTGATTTTGAGTGGGTTAATTTGGTGTCTTACCTGGCGTCTTGGTCCTCGAGGCCGAGGCCTTCAGCGGCTCATTGGAGTACTGCTGTTGGTTGCCGAACTCGATCACCTCGTAGTCCGGTTCCGGGTTCTTTACCTTGGGAGGCAGTGCTGGCGCTTTGGCTGCAACTGCCGTTCCATTGGAAGGTGGAGGCGGCGGCGGTTTGGGGCCCAAACGTTCGTTGGCCTCTGTCTGTAATTTGGGTTGCTATTTTAGGCACAAATCCATTTCCAAAGAGGCGGGCCAACTTACCACCCAGGCGGGCATTGTGCGTATATTTTTATTCAGCAATTGTGGTGTCGTCATTGTCGTGGTGCCTGGCTAGTCGGCCAGCGGTTGCTTTGTCTGCTTGCCCAAGCGCCGGCAGCGGTTATGTAAAAATTCAGCCAGAAATTTGGCAAGGGAGGCGAAATGCATTAATGTTTGTTTTTATTTCGGAAATTGGGGTTTATGGAGCTTCACCAGCTCCCAAGAAGTTTTTTGGTCTATCGGAAAAGAAATGTGTTTTCGGTCCACCCGGCGTATACTCATTTTATTCCTATTTCTGTCTGCCACCTCCGCTTGAATTCACAATTCAATTAAGCAAACTGTCAAAAGATTCTTGCCCCTCTTCAGATCCCGAAATACACTCATAATTCTGTGGGTATTTTTAGCCACAAACTTACCCAATCCCCTGAATTTTTGGCAGGCTCTTAAGTGCATAAAATTGCAGTTTTTTAGTGTGCGAAATTTTCAGGCCGGCAGTAAAAGTTAGCAGAAAATTTAAAGCAATTTTTATTATAATATTTCGAAACTGGAAAATTTTTAGCAATGCGTTTGCCGAAAATCGCGAAAATCAAATGATTCGTGGCCAAAAGTTTAGTGACTCAATTGGCCAAAACTGTCAGCTGCCATGCAAAGAGAGAGGGAGAAAATAAGACAGGAAATTAGAAGAGTGATCGAACAGGTGAAAAGAGACAAAGAGAAACAGGAAAAATTGAAAGAGTCTGGCGAGAGCTAAGGGAACAAATTGAGAGACTGTGGATTTTTCAGCGTCTTCGATTTGTTTTGGGGATCTTTGCAACAGGTGATGTGGGATATTTCTGGTGGTATTAATCTGGAGATTTAAAGGCCGTTGCACACTAAATGGAACGTCAAAATATTTGTTTTATGGTGCTTGTGTTTCCAATGGGGATACTAAGAGTTTTGTGATATATAATCTCATTAAATATCGGGGATTTGGAGGGTTCGAGGGCTCTTATTTTGAATATATCGTATTTAATTTTTTATAATAAAATGGTTTTTAGTAACGCCAGTTCCTTTGTATAAGAATACAAAAGAGCGTTAATTCCTCAGGGTTCTTTGGTTCTAAAAGTTAAAAGACGACGAAACATTTGTTTAGGATTTTAGGATCTTATGGCTGAGAACATCTTTGATTTTTTTTATAGTAATCTTTATAAACTTTGAAGCAATATTTGTCTCGGATTTTACAGCTGAGAAAATCTTAGTGTTTTGTCATAGGAATCTTTATAAACCTTGAAGCAATATTTATCTCGGATTTTAAAGCTGGGAACATCTAAGCACTTTCTTATCGAAATCTTTATAAGTTCTGAACTTAATGAAGCTTTTAGATTGAAATGTTTTATTCTGTTTCTAATTTATTTGTTGGCTGCAATTTATGTACATAATTCTCTAATAATATTTGATCTCAACTATATATTTGTTAATATTTCCAAACGTGATTTAAAGATTTCCTTTAAGTTATTTATTTTCTAATATTCATGCTCTCTATATTATTCAAGTTGATAGTTGAGTGGATATGACTCTTCTGTATAAATCACTTTTTTATAAACCTTATCCCTATTCAATTTTGTTTCCTTACTGTGTTTCTGTCTTGTTTAAATTTTTATTTATTTTTGGGGTATACAGATCTGACTAGGGAACCTCAAATGTTCTTAGTTTTTTTAGGAAATATAATCGGGAATCGATCTCATTTTGTTCCTTTTTAAAAAAGTATTAAAGACCACACAATTCAATTGCATTTGATTCCTTAAATTCCTTCTTGCAAGCAAGAACTCCAAAACTTGTTTCCTACTTTTATCTCTTTCTCACTTTTCTTGCTGCGTCGCCTTGGCGTATACGTAATCTTACAGTCGCTGGCATCTGTATATGGTATATTTTTAAACCCTGTGCAGTTTTCCAAAGGGCTGGGATCCGGATCCCAACGAATATGTGTCAGTCTCGCGATGATTCCCATGGTTGTATTATTTTTATGAACGAAGCGAATTTGGTGGCTGTGCCAGCACCACGGGCGTCATGTCGAGTGCCCTGGGCGACGCACACACCGACACACACGCACACACACACACTCACACAGACACAGAGGTGATTTTATTTTTATAGACTTTGTCGTTGGGAACTATTTTTAAATATTTTTTCTTCGGTTGTTCATTGTTTATGGCCCAAAAAATTGCGTTTATTTTTTCATTTATTTGCTCACATTTAAAAAATTCATTACTTTTTTAATTTTAATTGAATTTTTTGCAAGATTTTTAGGGAGCACTTTGGATGTGCTGAGGTTTATTTTTAACCACTGCGGGATTTTCTGGTTTCATTTTTATGATCATTGGGTAGGGTAAAAACGCCCGATTGGTTTGGTGGAGAGTTTCCGGGTTTTTTCGTGGACAATTTCCACGCTTTTCCTGCCCTAAACTTACATAATTTTCACTCGCCACGCGCCGCACTCGAAAATTCCCACTGCCTGTTCGGGTATCTTTTGATTTTCTATATATTCTCGGCGGACATTAAATGAGTTCGGCGTGCGTTCTTTGATTTCGCTACGGTCTCGTTCGGCGATCGTCTCCTTCTAAACTGACTGGTCTTTTCTAAGTTTTTACTGCAATCACCGCCGATTTGTCGTTGTCGTTGTCGACGTCGTCACCGCCAACCACCGCCACTGGCGTCGTCTTCTGGTTCTCTTGACCGCCCTGAAACGCAGAAATTCGAAATTCTCCCAGTGCGTTTGGATCTCTTTGCCGAACTATTTTCAGTGGCTTTCAATCACAAAATGTCTCTGTAGGCTCTACCAATTTTATTCTTTTCTGGGAGCAACGTCACCACATCACATTTGTTGTTAAATTTTGCCCAGACAGGCGGCGAATTTGTATCTGGGCATGAGATAGTTTTGGGCTGTAGTTCTCTTTTTGGAGAGCAGAAATTAATGTGTTTGGTTCCATAGAGTCTTTAAATATTTAAGCGAACCTTATAGAATCTTCTCCTTTTTAAATAAAAAGAGCAGAAGGAGATATGAACTCTTGGGACAATGATTCGTTATTCCTTCCTTAGTTAAGGATCAAATTTGTGACACATTGCATATTCTTTAAGGTATTTTTGGTATATAGACTTTATCTGATTTATATGAAAACGTTCTTAAGATTTGTTTGCTTCGATTTTTATTGAGAAAGTTCCGTTGAATTCTTTTTATAATTATAATTAATTTACTATTATGATAGATTAGTTTAGAATCATTGGATTAATCTATTATTTCGATAGACAGTTCTGAGGACAGTTTGAGGTTCGTTTCGACTATTTTCTTTCTATACTTTATGACCTTTAATTCAATTGAAATCCTTGCCAAGAATATCATTTGACATTTGATATGATTGTAATATTTTTCTCGCCATGTTCGCAATTATTTACATAATTTGATTAAGGGAATTTAAGCTAATTGAATTTCCCAACGACATCCAATCGTTTTTTTACCTGTTCCCCGAACTCAACTGCCCCGGCGGCCCCCTTTCAATTAAGCGGAATAACCAATCCGTTTGTCTATTTTTAGAATCCAATTATACAGATTCCATAAATCCCGCCCACGTGAGCTGGCCAGCGTCGGTCAGTGCCACAAATCCAGGGCTCAACCTGTGGCAGGGTCGGGTTGCCTTGGTGGCGGCGGTGCCTTTCGCATTTTAATAAGCAATAAGAAAATTATAATGAAAATTAAAGCTAAAAATAAATTGCGGCCAAAAGCGATTTCCATAAAAGCCAAAAAAGGAAGCTCACCAAACGGAGCTGCGCGTGTGGCGGCAGGACGAAAACAACTCGCAGGGGTTCCTTAAAATTACCGCCACGCATTTCTGATAAGCTTCCCCCACCCACTCAACTTTACCAACGACCTTGCCAGTGGAGGGGATGCTGCCTGCCCCCCGGTGACGTGGGCCGGTGTGGGCGTCCCCCGAGTCGCGCGTGCATTGACGCACGAGAGCGGCGAGAGCGACAGAAATCGATGAGTGGGCCGCTCGGCTGGGCTCTCAGCTGTTGGCCATCTTCCGTTTTGGCTTGTAAACAATCGACGGGCAGCAAAATGCCGGTTGTTGTTTGTGTTGTTGGCTCGAAAAGAGCTTTGGGGAAGCTTTTTTTTATCGCATGCGAGAGATTTGTGGGCCTGGTGCTTTAAAAAAGTGGAGAACGAATTTTTGCTGCATTTGCGCACCGCCCGTTGCAGGAAGTGAACGCATGTGGCAGGAAAATAATTCCGCAACGGCCTGACGGGCCTCCCAAAGCGAAAGAGAGCGAAAACGGGCCAATAAAAGTGAAATTTCGAGTACACGAAAAAGTGAAACGGAAAAGCGAAAGCAGCAACTTCAAATAAAAGTGCCTTTTCCCCAAATCAAATTAACTTAAAACAAAAGAAAAAAGGACATAAAAAATGTCCGCATCTGGGGATTAAAATGCGCCCAAAAAGCCACATCAGCATCCCCAGCCCAGCAGCCGACGCAACTGCGGTCGTCGAGCGACTTATGAAAAATCAATAAGAAAAACAAAAAAGAAACGTAATCCCCTCCCCGTCCCGCCCCAGCAGTCACGGCAGCCGCAGCCCCCAACCAAGGAGCTGGCGGGCAGGCAACGTTAACCCAAAAACAAAACCGCGGACTCTGCGTGTCAAAGCTCCGATTGCCGTTAATGCGATCCCCCACCCCTCGCGAAACTTAACGGTAACGAGTGCTTTTATCTAGGCGAGAAAGAGACAGCTTTATTATGGTGGATGCCAGGGCTATGCCGACGCCAGGGACACCGCCGACGGCCACGTTTGCCGGCGAACGTTCGAAAATTAAACTCTTCATGGAAAGGACCCCCAGCATTGGGGCCCTAAAGTCCAAATTCCTAACGGTCTTGGGCAACAGCAATGAGCTCCTCAATGGCATATCCAATAAGGTAACCAAACACACCCCTCACACACACGCACACCCACACACACGCATGGAACAGCCTTGGTAATGAACACAAGAATCCATTGCATCAGAGAGAGACGAGCGAGCCCATCGAAGCGACTGACACTTTGATAGTTGTTTTTGTTGTTGTTGTTTTTCTTGCTGTTTCCGCTTTGTTTTTGCACTCATTTGACCTTCACTCGACGGCTGACGGCGGCGGCACAAATTCGTTTGTGGCCGGCTGGGTGGGTGGGCGTGTTCGCTCAGCTGTTTCCTTTTTTTGTGCTTGACTTTTTTTTATTCTCCTTCTCTTTGTGTGCAACGCCGACGTCCTCTTGTCCTTGATCAAAATTAATTATATAGATGCTCCCATCCTGCTCATATGTGTGGGGGGTAGGAGGCGCCGCTGCTGCCCCAGCGGGCAGCATAAATTGCTTGCCTCGTTACCTTGTTACTCTTTCATTAATTATGCATCCAGTGGGTGGTGCGCTCGTTAAAGCAATTAATTAAAGAAATTGCTCAAAAAGGAGCACAAAAGCCACCAACTGGAATTTCTATTACTCACCCAGTGACGTAGTCCTGCAAATTCCTATCAGCAGGAGGGTCCAAAACCCCTCGAGAATCCACCTGGGCTTAGTCACCTTCAACGTGCTTTTATATCCTTTGATTTCTGCTTTAAAATCAGGAGAAGGAAGCTAAATCAATTTTTTTTTATTTCTACAATATCTTTAAAGTGATTTGAAGAGCTTCTTTTATTTCATTTTACCTCGATTTATTTTTTTTAATTGTTCCTTCTTGGATTCCTTCCCTTTAAATTGATTTAAAAAGCTTATTTTTTTGACATTCACTCTCGATTACTTTCTTTATTTGTTCCTCCATTTAAAGTCTTTTAAATAGCTTCTTTTTCACATTGTCTATCGATTGCATTCTTCATTTGTGTCTCCTTTCGATTCTTTCTATTTAAAGTGATTTCAAGAGATTCTTTTTCTTTGCATTCACTCTCGATTACGATTTCGCGATTGTCTCCATTTAAAGTGATTTGAAACGGTTTTTATTTTTTCCATTCACTCTCGATAACTTTCTTTATTTGTGTCTCCTTACTTATTCCATTTGAAGAGCTTTTCAATCTCGACTACTTTCTTTATTTGTCTCCTTCTGACTCCTTCCATTTAAAGTGATTTGAAGAGCTTCTTTTCTTCGGTGTCTATCGATTGCTTTCTTTATTTGTGTCTCCTCACTTATTCCATTTAAAGAGCTTCTTCTTGGCATTCGCTCTTGATTACTTTCTTTATTTGTGTCTGCATTTAAAGTGATTTGAAGAGCCTCTTCTTTTTTTCTTTATCTCTCGATTTCTTTCTTTATTCCTGTTTCCTTCGAACTCCTTCCATTTAAAGTGATCTTAAGAGCTTTTTTCTTTTTTGTATTAATTCTCGATTGCTTTCTTTATTTGTGTCTTCTGCTGGCTTTTAAAAGGATTTGAAGAGTTCCTTTTTTTTGCATTGACTCTCGATTTCT
The DNA here is from genome assembly GCA_037075105.1 of Lissocephala sabroskyi. Taxonomy (NCBI): domain Eukaryota; kingdom Metazoa; phylum Arthropoda; class Insecta; order Diptera; family Drosophilidae; genus Lissocephala; species Lissocephala sabroskyi. The sequence continues at coordinate 26,233 of JBAMCP010000708.1, read as the reverse complement.
CTCTTTCTTTGTATCTCCATATGACTTCTTTCATTTAAAGTGATTTTAAGGGCTTATTCTTTTTTTCATTGTCTCTCTTTATTTGAGTCTCCTTCTGATTCCTTTTAATCTCTTCCACTTGCAGTTAACCCTGAGCAGCAGCAGCAGCGACTCGGACTATTGCGACGACGACGACGAGGACTTGCCTAAATGTAAGTTCTTCTAAGAAACCTCAAAGCAACCACAATTAAGCATTACCCTTTTCCTTCCAGTTGACGAGACAATTGACTATACAAAAATTGACTTTGAGGCGCGCCGGGTGAAGGCCCGCAGGGCCCACGAGGAGATCATTTCCGGTCGCTACAGACAACCCAACTTGGCGCCACGTGAGTAAAGCCAAATAAATCAATATAATTTAAATAATTTAATATCCTTTTTAGGACCCCGTTTGGAGCATAACCGCGGGCGCAGCTCCCACAAGCTGGGCGGTGCTTTGCGCTCGAGTTCGCCTTCATCCGACTCGAGCAGCAGCAGCGACGACAGCTCCTCCCTGTCGCTGCCCGAGCAGCCGGCCCAGCGTTCCCATGTCAGCAGCACCACCCGATCCAATTCCATAGAGTCCAGGCATTCGGGTGGCTACGAGCGGCCCCGGGCCATAGCCGGTGCCCGGCGCAGCGAGCTGGACATTCAAAAAGACATGCAAAAGATCAATGAACTGCTGGAGTCTGGGGCCCCTCACATTGACGTGCAGCCGCCCACGGATGGCGAGCAGCGCGGCGGCTCCCATGCCCGCCAGCTGTGGGCCATTCCGGGCGGCAATGCCGCAGCCGCTGGTGGGGCGGCCGGCAACACAATGCGAGTGCCGCCGCGCAGTCGGACTTCCAACAGCAGCACGCTGACCAGCCTGCGTGATGAGCCCGATCAAATGGTGGCCAGTCCGAGTGTCGAGTCGACGGACTGGCGCAACTTTATACGCTCGGAGTCGCAGAACTCGGTGCCTTCGTGGGCCTCGTCGATCAGCCTGGACTGCCGGGCGGGCGAGGAGCCGGTCAAGGAGTTTATGAAGCACTTCACCGAGCTGCTTTTCAGCAACAGCTCGGCCGTGGATCTCGAACTGAAAGCGGAGTTTGGGGTCCTAGTGCGTTTGGAGGTGGGCCGCCAATGGTTCACCCGCTTCCTCAGCGAGCAGCGGAACAAATCGAAGCGCCTCGACGGACTCACCTTCCATGCTTTGGCCCAGTACTTCGCCCTGGCTTTGTTCGAATGCGGCGAGTTCGAGGACTACACGCCAGCGGCCGTGCTCATGAATCTCTGCTTTCTTTTCTACCACGAAGGTAGGCCAAATGATTCTTGAGTTCTCTCAAAGATTATTTAAGTTTTATGTGTTCTTTCCAGTTGAAGTTCCTGGCTGTGATCCTTATAGAGAGTATCTGTTTGTTTTGCTGCGCCTGCAGCCGCTGTGGCTGCAGCTGCGCTTTTGGAATGCCATTTTCCTGGAGTCCATGCAGTCGGAGCGCGAGCACCGCCATTCGGTGCGTTTGCGGCGGCAGGAACGCCGCCAGCAGCGCCAGCGGGAGAAGCTGGAAATGGCCACCGAGGAGGCAGTGATGCTTTCAAAGACCCTGAAAAAGCACGGGGCCGATTCCTCGTCCAGCTCTTCGATTCACAGCAATGCAGCGGCTCTGGTGGCGGCGGCGGCCGCTCGCAAGTCAAGCAAATCAAGCATTGGGCCGCAGGCGGCCAAGGACCAAGAAGACATAGCCTTCCGGCAATTGGGGTGAGCAAAAGATTTTCCTGTCAGAGATTTCTAATGTTGTTAAGATTCCTTTAGAGCCTTCACCTGCAATATGCACTCGCTAGGGACGCCGCAGGAAATTTGCCTGGACTTTTTAAAACGCCATGTGATGGGTTTGAGTCTCTCCAAGGGTAAGACGGTTAGAAATCCCAAGGACATATGAAATTTATAAGCATTTCCTCATGTAGACAAAGCCAAGCTCATCAGGGACAATGTGCATCGCATGTACCACGAAACGGAGCTGTGGGGCTCGAAAGGAACATAAGTGAGTCCCGATGTACTAACCTCGTGTTCGTCCTTCTACTAACCCCGAAAAGCGTTTCCAATTTTGTCGTCTAAGCTGCGCTCAAGCAAAAAATAAGCAAGAACAAATAACTTTCAAGTCCTTCAAGAGAAGGAAACTCAAATCTAAAATAGTTCGAAAGCCGTTTTTAATCAAATTTCTACTCGCGTTGTTAAAAATAACAAAAGAAAAACTTTAAAACCCAAGAAGAATCTTTAACCTGCGAATTATCAAAGTCGTAAAGAGTTTAGCATTACATTTATATCCTTGAATTGTGATAATAATATTTTGTGATTACTTTATATATGAATTATATATTTACGAATCAAATTTAGTTTAGCCTCTCAAACAAATACGATCGGCTAATGAAGCCAACAACTTTTGCCGTTCCCAAACCGAACTTCAAGTTGTGGTAAACACAAAAAATACCGCACCCAAGTCCTTAAAACAACACACTATCAAAATGTAACTTATTTCCAACACTTCTGGATCCTAATAAAGTCAAAGATCAAATGATTGAAAACTATTTTAAATCAGTTTTCTCATACAATGTTTCATAATTTGATCGTAACGCAATTTTATTTCTTTCAGTTAAATATTCCTTTTCAATATCCATTATTTTATTTTCAAATAACACGGCTTAAAGTTTTATTTAAAGATATATTTTTTTAATTACTTTCATCTCACAATTTCTTAACACAAATCAAGGATTTTATTTTTTTTTTATAATTTAATATTCGTTTAAATTTCATTTTCGTTTCAATATCTTATTTTTTTTGGGAGAGGGTTCTATTATATTTCCCCTTTTAAATACGCTGCGTTCCCAAAAGCTTTCGAAAGCCTTTAATCACGGTGACTAGCGCCGTGACTGCGGGCAAAAGCTGATTACGCTGCTTCTCAAACCGTAGTTACTCTCAAACTGTAAGAGGCTTTCAAATTCCCACCTGCCTGACTTTCATTTCATATTCAATTATGGTATTTTTTTTATTTATATTCTCTTAACCCTTGTAAATCTCAGAAAAAGCTTAATTAGTTAACCACAATTATTAGTCTGTTTTTAAATTGTTTTTTTTCGTTTCTACGATTTCGTGTTCTCAAACTGTAGTTATTCTCAAACTGTAAGCGGCTTTCAAACTCCCACTTGCCTGGAGGAAACAAAGACTTTAATTTCAAATTCAATTTAAGATTTTATTTATATTCTCTTAACCCTCGTAAATCTCAGAAGAAGCTTAATTAGTTAACCACAATTATTAGTCAGTTTTGAAGTTTTGACATTGTTTTTTTTTTTTTCGTTTTTATGAATTCGCTAAAAATTTCAATACTTGCGTTCGCTCCTCAAACGGTTTTTGAATTAACAAAGATAAAGAAACAAATTTATTGGGTGTTTTGTACAAATAAAACTGCGGGCATGTAGGACAGTGTGTGTGTGCGGTGGACGTGAGAACAAAGTAAATAATAACATATATAAATACAAACTAAATACAACTGACAAGAGAAAAATCATTATCTTCGTAATTACACACAAGAAATCTTTAAAATTAAAAAATAAAAATTAAATATCATTAATAATAACTTATGGCAATAGCAAGCCAAGCTATAACAACACAATGGCGATAAGTCGCACACCATTTTCCTCCAGTTCAACCAATTTTGTTCTCCTTGACGAGGCGTTCGGATTCCTTCTCCATTTTGTATGTACAGCTAACGGTAGTTGTGGTTGCGATCACAAGTTCTTGTAGTGTAAAATTGATTCTATTGCATGACAGGGGGACATTCGGGGAAGAGTTCAAGCTCGGAACATTTTAGTCCACGTAAATCTGGAAGGTCACCGAACCCGTACGCTCCCGGGAACTGTAGTGGATGTTCTTGGCCCAAGCACGGCACTCGATTTCCAGCATATTCTCAAAGCTGGGGGGACTTATGATCTGCACAGCCACCAGGGGACTCAAATAGCCGTCTTGGTTGAGATAGGGATAGTAGAAGGCGGGGAAACCCTGGCTGGGGTAGTACTTGATGTTCGTCTCGTTGAACTTCTCCTGGTCCTTGCTGTATTGTCCCTTACAGCTCACCCAAACCTGTTGGAGCTGCAAAACAAAAATTATACCATTATTTGCTGTTTTTTGTGGCAGAATCCTAACTCACTTCGAAATGAGGAACAGTTTTTATGTGCTGGGTCAGGCTCGATGGCATTTCAGCGGGCACATCGGCTGGGTTATCGAAGAATTCGGGTTCCCAGCCAAAGATCTTGTTCAGCTTGAGGAACACACAGGGAGTTTTCTTTTCATAACCGTATTTGTTCGCCGACGAGCAGTCCCCGAAGTTGGACAAGTCCACCAAACAGGTCTCTGTGTTTTTGTGGGTCTGATTGAAGCCACAGGGCTTGCGGCCAGTTCCCTCCGTTGCATTGTATTCTATCAAAAGAGATCTATTATAATCGTTTCAAATATTGATCTATATTTGTCTTACCTTCCAAGAACGAATCTATTAGGCCCACCCAGTATTTAATCTCATCGGGTTTCTTGGAATTGTAGCGGATCACCGAACCGCGCGACATTTGTTCGCTTAGAGGTCGGAATCCTAAGCCAGGATTTGTTCCGATCAGCGAACTGTCCAGTTTCCATTTGGGCTCGCGTTTGTCTATCGTCGACAGCAAACCCTGAATGCAGATGGCGAAAAGAGCTGCCAGAACGATATAGAAAATCGTATAGAACAGCATCAATTGACCTGAAAGACAGAGAAACAAGATTAAGTCGAGGTATCGAAAAATTGGTGACTACATTCTTCAAAGTATCTTTAACAGATCCAACCAATTTGGTGTTATTTTTGCAAGGGCAAAGATTTCTTGGGTTTAAAGACTTCTTTTCGAAATTCGCTTTAAAGAATTATGATAGAGAGATATATATTTTCTATGATTTATTTCACAGCATATCTAAAATTTTTAACTTGTTCTCTAAACTTTAAAAATCCTTTTTTCCAATGGTGGAAACTTAGCTTGCTCTATAAAAGATCCAACAAATTTGGTTTGATTTTTACAAGGGCATAGAATTCTTTGGTTTTGACTACTTCTCTCCGAAATTCCCTTTAAAGAAATATGATATAGAGATATATAATTTCTGTCCTTGCGATTTGTAGCCTATCTAAAATTTCTAACTTGTTCTCTTAACTTTACTTATAAACATGATGAACTTTATTACTTTCTTAAAATCTCTCTTTAATCTTGATTATCCCCAAACTCGAAGTGGAAATTTTGTAGCTTCGTTCCTTTTTCTTTCCTGAGTTGATCAGGATCTTGATCAGTTTTAGAATTGAAACATTGGTAGCTCTATGCCTCAAAGGATCTTTAAAAGAACCAACGAATTTGGGTTTACTTTTGGAAGGGCAAAGATTTCTTTGGTTTTCATATGGAGATATATATTTTCTATGATTTATTTCTTAGCCTATCCAAAACTTCTTACTTGTTCTCTAAACTTTTCTTATAAACGTAATGAACTTTATCTTTTTGAATTTCTTTCTTCCAACTTGATTCTCCCTGAACTCTAAGCGGGAACTTCTTAGTTTCGTTGCGTTTTCTTCCCTAAATTTGATATTCTTTTGGTCAGGAACTTGTGTTTTATTTATTGGCTTACTCTTTGGGCCACAAGTACTCGTATATTGGATTTCTTTGGACCTATTGAGGGGTTTTATGCAATACATCTCATTCCCTGTTTGTGCTGTCCGCCAGTAAATTGCGGCTGTCGGCAAAATGCAGTAAATAACGCGTTCATTTACAAATCAACAAAGCAAACAAACCCGACAGGGCGCGAGTGTCTCAGGGTCGAGGAGGGGGCTCGGCAAAGGGGCGGGGGAGGGGAAGGAAATACCGTATATTTATTTCATTGTCATTAACATTGACGAGTCAGCTCGAATTGGTGCCATTTCCATTGCCCGTTGCATAAATCGAACGAATCCAACGGGCAGTCTCCCTCCCTCCCTTTCTATCTCGCTCTGGTTTGGGTACAGTTGGCAACAAAACATCACTGAAGTCGTAAATAAACAATGACCGCCAGGTGGCCAACTGCAGGTCAGTGTCAATGGCAAAGTTTTTTCCAATTTCCTTTCGCCGCCCAAGGAAAGTTTGGCCAAGCGGATTAATTGCGCTCAAGTACAAAACGAATTAAGTTCGGCCACACGCTGCTCTACCGTTATTTGGTATGACGCCAGAGATAATCAGACAGTCGGGCCGGACAGACAGGCGTACGCCACATGTGGTAAAAAAAGGGCATTGGAATTTCCTGCGCCCCCCGCGCTCTGTCCCCTTGGCAGTCTTAAGTCTTCAGACGCCAAAAGAAAATCGACCCAGAAATTCCTTCCCTCATTAGACGAGTACAAAAGATTTTGGGAGTGGGCACGCGTTGTGTGGATGGATCGATAGGAATTCGGGCGGGACGCCGGGAGCAGCCAATTTCGGGGCCCAGTGTTGCCCAGAGAATGGAAAAGTTGAGTCTTTTTGATTCTTTGAATGCTCTGATTTGAGTCGCCTGTATTAATGGATAAAGCTTTTTAGAATTAGACGAGAATATTACAGAAATCTGTAGCTTTTGCCTTTTCTATAGAACTTTTCTTCCCGAGTCCCTGACCTCACAAAAAGAGTCACCTTTTTTAATGGATAAAGCTCCTTAGAAAAAGACGAAGATAGTCGAAGAACTCTGTGGCTTTTTGGCACTTTCCTTTTCGAGTCCCTGACCTTCCGAGAAGAAAAATCGGCCAGTTGGTTGTAATGACGATTGTGATTTATGGTTTATGGGTCATTTGAATAATTTATGTTGTTGAAATTCAAGACAACGGGCGATTTTATTTATCCTCTCCGAAAAACCAAATGGCGTGTAAATATTTTCACACATATGTCCTTTGGCCAACTGTTTTGGCCAGGGACTTAGAACCCCAGAGACTTGCCTGGCCTTTTTGCCTAAATCCGATCATGGCCGAAAATAAGTCGATGAATCTTCGAAAGCAATTGAAATTTCGGTCTTGTTTATTCGCTGCGTTTTGCCGGTTATTCCAGTTCTCACCAGCCAAGAGGTCAGCCACCCACAGAAGATTCTAAAAATATATTCCCCTTCGAAAAACAGACCGCCTGTCTGTCTGTCTAGCAAGAAAAGATAATTTAATTATTAATAATTTCAAGGACCCTTATTTCCGGCGAAGGCTAAGATTTTCCATTAGATTCTTTGGCTCAACTTTAAAGTTGTTTTGGACCCTCAATCTGCCCCTTCGCAGTAAATGAAAAAGTTTCTAAGCACTCATATCCTCGCCTTCCTGGAGGACAGCAGCCATAAACAAAATGCAAAGTAGAAAATATGTGCATACTTGAGGAAAGCTAATCTTGGAATTGTACATGGCAAAACTTACTTAATATTTACCTATGTAGCCACTAGAATATTCCCGATCCCGGCGCCCTGTGATTCATCATGAAGTTTGTTTGTGTGGCGCCACCGCGCTGCCTGCCAATGAGGCGAGTAGCGGCGAATCTTTTGGCCAAGTTCACAACACGCGCCTGGCATCCGAGCCGAGTTTGTTTGAGTGACCCAAATGGGAATGTATGGCACTCCCCAGGCTGACCTCTGTGCCCAAGTGTAGTCCATAATTTGGCGTGACTTTGGGGGCCGAACCCAAGCCACTTTCACACTATTAACCGGGGCATTTAATTTGTTTGCTGCCCGCCGCGATAAGAACTCCGTATTTGCTGCCACGTGCTACCAATTTCGATAATTCATTGCCAACAAGTCGCGCTCGATTAAATCAATAACTTTCGGCCAGGGAGTGGACTTCGCCTAGCTCCCAAGTCATTTTATAGTTTCACCAGCAACAGGGCAATGAGGGGCCCTCAATTCGGCTTACTTGTTGAATTTCTGGCAGCCTGGAGTTCGACAATTTGGCGCCTATTTTGTGCGGGGGGCCGCACCCTTGGCAATGCGTCATCGCCGGGTCCTTTGGCCGCTTTTATGCTCGCATTTTAAGTGAATTAATATCACACACACCCCACACACACACGCGCACACGCATTACCCAATTCCGGGGCGAGTGAGGTTTGCTCATTGGCCGATTAAGGACGAAAACTTTATAGTTTTGTTTTTTTCGGTCGGCCTAATTGGTTACTGATAGGTTTTTCGGTCTTTTGAGACTTTTTACAAGTGTTTCTCTTTATGGGTTTGTCTATTTTGAATATACGTAATTTTTTCTGGCTATTTTCGTAAGCACGTCGAATTTTTAATAACGAGAAAAACATTTGCTCTGCCTGATTTCATTTGTTGTGCTGTTGCCAAGCCAAATTCCTAAATAGCTTTTCAAAAAACAATTGGAGGAATCTCTTATGGCTTTCAAATAAACACAACCACAGAGGTGGGGCCAATAAAATCCTTAATATGTAAATTAGCCAGAAAAGTGAACAAAATTCAGAGAATTTATCTAGAACCTTTTGGGTTTCAGTTGACTATAAACTGATATCTCTCCCGCTGGTTGGGTTTAGTTATATAATCCCTGAAATCGGAGACTGTCGAGCGACCGCAGATAAACGAAATGTGTGTCATCGTTTTCTCAATTTGTATAAAATATAATTAGTAGCATCCCCAGGCAGAGACTGCAATCGACAAAAAAACTGCAGTCCGGCCGAGAACTGGCCGGAACCGACGGCTAGGCGGTTTCAACTGGTTTCTCCCTGGGTTGGAAATCATTTACAGGTGGCGAAGTTGTTGTTGCTGGCCACGCGGCTCGGGAGGCCGTTTAGTCGGCGGGGCGTTTATAGCCAAATGCACAAATCGAAATCGACTCGGTTTTCTATATAATAAAAAAACTACTGAACAAAGCAAAAAAACGGAAAGAAAATAAAAACAAAATGTAACAACGAAAGCATTTTTGTTAAACTAAAAGCCGTTGAACCGGTTTCGTGGCAAGGTTTGAAATAAATTTAATTTTCATTCGTTAATTAGGCAGAGTGAAAATGTAAATTAAAATTTACTCAAGCGTTCTATTTGCCTGCCGATTGACGTCGAATTCGCCACATTCATTGCCCACCATTAATCTCAGTTTCTCTCTCATTGTTGAGGTTTTTTTTTGTTTATATATCCGCTCTGGCTTGATCGGTCAATTGTGCTGGTTTTTATCGATGTTCGCGGCGTTCTAATAAAAAATTTTAATTTCCTTCTCTTTTAGGACCCCGAGAACACAACGAGAGCTCGAATCGGTAAGTCAAGCGAATTTTATTATATTTTTCGCGTAATTTAGGGCGACCAGTAATTGTCCTTACCCCGTATAATCACCAGGGACATAAAAACTTAATTATCCCACTATCCTGGGCTGCATTAGTGCGCCAGGTGTGTTCCCTTGGGGCCGAAAAGTAATGAATTACGGAACAGACATTTTATAGGCCATTTTGGCATATGCGAGTTGAGTAAAACAAACAAATTCACATTTACTTTAGAGAAAGCGTATGAGAGTCTTATCAGCCGCAAACATATCTGCCCTAATACCCGTATGTGTGGGCCGATAAGCCTTTGGAAAGTGATTGTCTGTTGGTTGGGTGAAGGGAATTCAAAGTTCGGAGTTGGCAGTTTTTTTCGAGAATTGTTTTCAAAATCATTTGGCGTTCGGTTCGTCAAGACGGCGGCTGTGTTCGCCACGCTTGTACACTCGATGCGGGGAACCTTGAATTTATTTACAGAACTCATTATAAAGCAGAAATTAACGATATACAAAATCAAAGTACAGTCCCGTCGACTCACTCTCCCGGGCCTCAAATCAGAATGAACTTAATTCTCTGACAAATTTCTGTAATTCTCCTTTGAGTAAATTATCTCAACTCCACAGACATTCAAATAACCTTCCCGTCACATTTTCCATATTATAACCCATCTGGATTATGGGCGATAAATCTCGGGGACGGTTTAGACAAAGCTGTCATATTTATAGGGACTTTTTAAGAGCCTCGTTAAATCTTTTGCATATCATTTTCGGTTTTGGGTTTTATAACGTTGACTAAACAGTTTTTCACTCTCGCATGGATTTGCTCTCGCCGACAGAATCCCGCATACTTTTTTCTGTCGCTCTCTTGAAAAACAAGTACAATGTACTTGACTCACCGAATAGCTGATAAGCATTTGTTTTCAGCGAGCGACGCATAACTGACCGACTCGAAGGTATTTTTGTATTTTACTAAGCTCGTTTCACTGCAATTGCGGATTGAGAAGGGACAGAAAATCCACTAACGCGGGAGCCGTTCGATTTATGCAGATTAGTCGCGGGAAGGGGGCAATTATATTATATGGATTGGCATGTGTGAAATGAATATGACAGGGCTCATTAGAGTGGTAAGAGTTGAAAATAGTTGAGGTAATCGCGTCGATTACAAGCCCTCAAACCTGCTTATCAAGGTGTCGGGGATGTCAAGGAATTTAATCTAAGTTTCTGCTGAGTTGTCAGGTTAGAAACGAACACTTTTCTCTTTTGGATTCCTTAAGTTTCTCACGTTTATCATCCACAACTTTTACATAATCTTGTCGACTTACCCCAGCTTTTGGCGGTTCGGCCGAAGAAGGTCTTCTCCTCGGGGTTGTAGATCATTTGGGAGAAGGTCTGCTTGGGCGCCGGTTGGGGGAATTCGTATTCCTTTTTGATGTTGTTCTTCGACATTTTGGCGGACTCGCTGGTTTAAGGTTACTCGGGGATTAGGAGAATTTCGACTAGCGCGTTTTTTATATTTTTTTCACGAACTGGGGAGTTAATTTCGACGCAGACGTTGGTGGCGGCGGAGAGGCTGAGAGTGGGAAATAAAATTAAACGTTTATAAATAAAAATTTTACAAGAATTTTGGTGATTCAGTTTTTATTTGTACAATGACCACTCGAGTTATTGGCAAAGTTGATTATGCAATTTATTTTATGTTGGATTTTTTTTTAAACATATTTTTTTGAAATCGAATTTTAACGAATTTTCCGCCACGCAAAGCAAACGCGAGCGAGTTACACTCACACAAACAAACTGACGACAGCGGCAAACACACACACACACACTCTAAACAAAGTGGTTGAGGAGTCGACAACGACGGCACTGAAGTAACCCGAGGAACAGACACTGCGGTGCGTGTTGCGCTCTCGAGGAAAGATCACCAACTGAACGCGCCCACCAACTCTGGCCAAGCACAATGCCTGGCGACCCAGGTCGGTCGGTCTTTACTCAACACTCACACACCGACCAGCGGGCGGGCAGTCAATGCGCTCAGTTAGCACAACAACACGCATCGACCGACGGCAGCGGCACTAACAAAAACAACGAAAGCTCAACAGATACGAGCGCAGACAGCTGTTGAACGTGGCGGCCACCAAAGCTTCTTCACACCCGCGCGTGTGTGTGTGTGAGAGAGAGAGGGGGGCGGATTGAGGGCGCGTGCGAGAGCGGCGGGGGTGCTGGCATGTAAATTGAGTTGTGTGTGCGTGAGCGCCAAAACAGTAATGCCTCTTGGCGCAATTGTTGCTTACGGCTGGCAATGTCGTGCTCCGTCGACCTCTCTTTCCTTTTATGCCTGCGTCCCTGTCGCTCTTGTGCCTTGGCAGCTACGCAAATAGAATGACTGATTGAGTGTAGACGATGTCCAGACAATCAGCAGGCCCCACCAGGAGCGATCACGGGTCCACCAGTCTAAGAAACAAATTTAACAAAATATTCCATCAAAAAGAGTTTTTCACTCTCAAGCAATACTTACCGCTCAGAAAGCTTCCTGGGCGCCCTGCCGATGGGCGCCCGCGTCTCGCTTGAACCGGCCCTGGGGCTTGTTGTTAAAACCCAAACTGTTGCTTTATAAATATTAAAATAGCAGCTCACTGAAAAAAATTTCTCTCTATCTCGCGGGCTCTCCGCTCTTCAGTGGCCCTGAGCGAAATCGGACTATTTATTCTTTTGGCTCGGCCAGTTCGTTTCATTGTTCTCAATCCCCAAAATTTCCCGCTTGCCTTTTATTTTTTTCGAAAAAGGAAACTTTCCATGAGGCCTCTTTGGGGAAAATACTTCCCCTACTCGCCTTGCCCGCCCTCTTTATTTGGGGTTATAATGAGAGTTCTTTTTTTTACATTACTCATCCGGGGCTCGTCATCGCCATGTGTGTGCCCCTCGGCGCCATGGCAAGTGTCAAGTGTAGCCCCGTCGGTTGTCAAGTGTGAGGAGCTCGTACTTTTGAGTTGATTAAGTCAAATTAATAAGCACGTCCCCCCAAAGTGCAGTGGCCGCGCTAAGCGCGAATTCTACATATTTATTTTCTCTCAGACTGCATTTGAATTTTATCCCCAACTCTCCGTCTGTCCTGCAATCTCGGCTGCCCTTTGAGAGCAGGGGGCTGCGATGGTCTTGTCTGTCATCTTTGTATGATAATCATTCTGATTTTATTAAATTATTCAGCGACAAAAGATTACCGCGTCGACTTCGAGAAAAATTCCTTTAAGTTTTTCAACTAAAGCGGTTGGGGAAATTTCCGAATTGATGGGAATGCTCCAGAGTTAAAGGTATGATTAATTTTTGGGTAATGCGGTTGGATAATTTTGGGGAAAAAGTCTTTAAATAAAATAACTTCTAAAGATCTTTTTTTCCTCTAAATATAAAATGATCTTTAAACTTTAAATACACCCAACTCATGCCACTGATATTCTTAAATTTCTTTATAAAAATTCCTAAACTTTTGCCTAAAATCAGTTTAGAATTTTATGTTCCAGAGATTAACTAACAATTCTAAAGTTTAAGCGATTAATTGCCTAAGAAAACCTTTTCCCAGAAATCCCCTAAAGTGTTGTTTTCCATTCTGACGTCTCTGGGCGATTATGCCCATAATTTTGCATATCTCTTTACATTTTTATCATCTCCTCGATCGACTCTCATCGGCTTCATCTGTTTATGTTTGCCTGAAATTCCGCGTTGTTTGCCTCGAAAACTCTTCAAGTTCATGGCGGTTTAAACTGGCTCGATCTGCAACACACAAATCCCATAATTCCCAGTAATGCTGGAGTCCAAAGAGATCCCGAGTCGGAGCTCGAAGCTCCCCCGCCTTCTGAATAACTGTAACAAACCAGTTTATCTGGTCTGTATTGAGACTTTGTTGAGATTTCAATTGTAATTTGTCTTGCGGGCAGCATCCTCATTAGGGCAGGGAGTTCTCGAGAAGAGCGAAGTTCCCGGGGTCTGGGAGCGCTGGTCGTGGGCTTAAGCGGTTGCGTTTAAGCCAATTAGATGCCAATTAGCTGGCTCTGTATTGTCCAACTAATTTGCATATTGTGAAAATCACAGGCGTGGCTTGATTTTTATTGACATTGCAAATCATTTGGCTGGGTACCTAAGTTCATAGCCAGGTGAGCTGATTCTCTCCCATGACGTCACGGGAGAGGGATCGTCTTCTCGGGGATCGTCTGGTGCTCGTTTTTGGCACTGCACGTGCAAAAGTATGAAGATCAAATATAAATAGAAATTAACGAAAGAGTCTTCAGAAAACTGGAGATTTCTGTGAAAATCTTCTAAGATCCAAGGCTCGAAATTTCATAGATCTTGCCTAATAAAATTCACAAATATATGAAAGCTTTGTCCGATCGGCACATTGCACATTTAGCGCTATTTTTAGAGAGTTAACTGAAAAGCCGGGGGAGGGTTATCTTTGTAATAAAGGCCTGAAACTAATGGGGCATTATCAGCTGTTATTTATGTGAATATATATTCTAATTAGGCTTATCAAATGAGATAAATAATACGGCAGCCTTATGGGTTTTTATTCCAAGTTAAACTAAACGGGAATCTATGGAAAATGACTTTTTGAGCCTGGTAACCCGAAAGTAAAACCCAATTTGTTTTCCTACGCATTATTCACAATCTAGAGATAACATTTTCTTATATAGCAACTACATATCTCTCTAATTACTGATGAGAGGCGTCGCCGCGATAAACTCAAAAATAAACAAAACTCAATGCTGCCATTGATTTTGGGCTGAAGCGCACAATCGACACTTTTCAGTTAATGGGGCCGCCCTCATGACGCAATTGGTCAAATTGACGCAGTCAATTGCCAACGCCAACAAATTTATAAAATATATTCCCATATCTCAATACTATATAGAACCTATTTGGCTCGGCCATCGCCGGTTGTCGCCACCGGCCACTGGCCGATGTGACGGCAAACCTCGAGCGCGGCGGCGGCAGCACAGATTTCTGATTTTTATCTGTCTTGTGAGAGGTCTTTAAGGTTGCTTTATCTTATCGGTCCGGAGAATTGCGAGGCTTACGTAAACAGTAAACGCGATGATAAAGATCAAAAAGAACTCTCTGGATGGGTTTTTTTCAATTTTACTATGTGGCTATGAATTTTTTGGGGGCTTTAAAAGCACCAAACGCGTTTGTATTCTGCTCTAAGCTCTGTGACCTTTGAAGGACGCAAAGAACTAAAAAATGTTACAATATCTTATGCAGAAGAAGATAATACATAATATTAACTGTGATCATGTCTATTAGCTTAATAATCTCCTCCAAGAATGAAGAAATCGGCTTACTTCTTCCCTTGATTTCAAAATTCGAGGGAAATCTTAAGAGTTCAAATTTTTGAGAATAGATTCTATTCCACATAAAGAATCGGGGTTCCAAAGAAACGCTCCAAATTCTTAAAGGTCGTTTCGTACTTTGTATTATAATATTCTCAAAGGAATTACTATTTCAATTGATTTCAGAATTCGCTAAAAATCTGTAGAGTAGAAATTCTGTAAAATTTTGAGTATTTTAATTTATAGGAATACGTTTTTTTTCACATGGAGAATAGGATTTCAAAGCACCGCTCCCAATTCTTAAAGGTCGTTCCTTTCTTTATATTATAATATCCTCCAAGGAATGAAGAAAACGATTTACTACTTCCCTTGATTTTAAAATTCGCTAAAAATCTTTAGAATAAAAATTCTTTAAACTTCTAATATTTTTATATTTTGGAAAAGGTTCTATATCACATAAAGAAAGAATCGAGCTTCAAAGCAGCACTCAAAATTCGTAAAGGTCGTTCCTTTCTTAATATTAAAATCTCCTCCAAGGAATGAATAAATGGGTTTACTATTTTTCTGATTTTAAACTTTGCTGGAAATCCTTAGAGCACAAATTCTGTAGTATTTTAATTTCTGGGAATAGGTTCTACTATTTCACATGAAGAATAGTTCTTCCGAAAAACGCTTTAAATTCTTAAAGTTCCTTCTTTTCATTATATTTTCGCTCTAGCAGCTTAGCAAAATTTATAGGAATTAATTTTCATTTGAGACTTCTTTTCCTCCCTAATGGTTCTGAAATTCTCTCGAAAATCCTTATTGAAAACGGCTTTTAGTGATCGGTTTTGTTTTGTGTTTTTTATTTAACATTTAAGACTTAAGAATTAAACGCTGATTTCTATTGCTTGATTGTTATACATTTTCATAGACTCGGTAGAGGAGTAGGAGAAGTAGGAAGTGGGAAATTCATACAACTATCTAAAAATATGCAAAATTCATCTGTAAATATATTTATACGGGAGGATATTCTAAAATATGGGAGGGAGATTCTCTGCCGGCTGTATAGTTTGCCACAATTTGGTCGAAATACTTCAATTGTCTAAGGTTCATAGGGGATCTCTGAAAGTTTGTTGCTTTGTTGTTGTTTAATGGCAGTTAATTTTCATAAGCAATATAACAAAGAGTAAAGGTTTCTTGTAGTTAAATTGACGACAGACAGCGCATTCAATGAGATTAGTTTCGATTCCTCTCACAAATTGTGCTCTTGACGTTTTCAATCTTAGGCGGTAAACATGAGACACGAAAGTATTGAAGAAGGCATTTCAGTTTGCGGGTTAGTTGGGATTTCGATTGGAAAAAAGTTCTGAATTTTAGTTTATGCCTCATGCATTTTGGTGTTTTGGGCTCTACTGTGTGTGGTCCTATTCCAGAGCGTTAGGCGTCTGTTACTTAACGAAATTAATTACTTGCTTAACCACGTTAGTCAATCAGCAGCTCATAATGCACCGAGCCGATCCGCTCCTTGCGGTCGTGGCCAATGTTCCTGGCCCAGGCTTTGCACTCCACATTGATGATGATGCCACCTGGAACAGAATTAAGATTAGATTATTAAGATTTTTAATAGAAAAATCTCCAATCTGCTTACGTTTGGGGCGCTGGAAGTGCACCGCCACCAGGGGGCTCAAGTAGCCCTCGGAATTGTGGTAGGGATAGAAATAGCCGGGGAAGCCGCGTATGGGCAAATAGTTGACCGGTCCAATGTTCTCCTGGTCGGCTGGATTCTCGCCCTCGCAGGACACCCACACCGTATTGAGCTGGAAGAAGGACTCGTTTAGTTATGGAAATATGAATATTTTTAGAATTTTCCACCCACCTTCGCTGGATCGGACTTGCCGATCTCGCCGATGTAGGTCTTCAGGCTGCCGGGCATGTTTTCGGGCAGATCGTCGGTGCGATTGTAGTATTCGGGTATCCAGCCGTAGATTTTGTTTAGTTTGAGGAAAATGCAAGGGGCGCTTTTGTGGTAGTTGTAGTTGTTCTCCTTTGTGCACGGCGACCACGCCTTGATGTCTACATCGCACACCTGACCGGGCGGCGGTGGTTGGTTGTAGTCGCAGTTGTAAATGTTCTGGCCGCGTCCAGGTGTCAGGCCGGGGGTTTTGTACACTGCAAAAAAAT
The DNA here is from genome assembly GCA_037075105.1 of Lissocephala sabroskyi. Classification (NCBI taxonomy): domain Eukaryota; kingdom Metazoa; phylum Arthropoda; class Insecta; order Diptera; family Drosophilidae; genus Lissocephala; species Lissocephala sabroskyi. Next base: position 9,477 of record JBAMCP010000708.1, on the reverse strand, counting down.
AGCACCTTAATTAGAAGGAGTAAACGGCTATGGAAATTGCGTGCGGGGAAAATGGTTCAGGGTCGATTCCGGTTTAGTATTTCCCGACATGCGAGTGGGAATTTGATACTAACCGGCCAAGAAGTCGTCCAGGGCATTCGTCCACTGCTTGTAGTTCTCCGGCTGGGTGCCCTTGTACCAAATCAGGGTGCTTTCCACATTATCCGACGAGGGCAGAGGCCTATAGCCGAGACCTAAATAATTCAAAACGATTAAAATAAACACGAATGGCTTTTAATTTACTGGCAACTCACCTGGATTTGTGCCTATGAGGGAGCCGTCGAGCTTCCATTTGGGAATGCGGGGATCCAAGGTCTGGAAGAAGGCCCACATGCAGATGGCCACCAGGGCACCCAAAACGCCATAGAAAGCCACATAGAATACGCCAATCTTGGCTGCAAAGACCACGAAATGAGTTCTATTAGATTATCATATTGAAGGGGTAAATTCAATCTTCCAGTCGTCGAAGTCACTCGGCTCTCAATTGGGCTGATTGAATTAACCAATTGATGTTTCTTGAATGGAGTCATTTGTGGGTTAAGTTTTAATTAATTGCCAGAGTCACAGGGCCGGCGCTCTGGCAAGCTGTGTTCCTCAATTGTTTATATGAAAACGACCGGCGTTTTGCGCTATCAAGGAACGGAAATTTCATACCCCAAACAGCGCCACTGTCCACTCGGATTTCCCCCTAAACACTGATTCACTGAGCCCGCTTCAAGATAACAGATACAATAAGTATCACAAATCGAAGAGAGTAGCTGACATTCGTTGTCAATTAAGAGAGCCACCAGCGAACCACTCAAGAGCGAAGGCAAAGAGCACGGATCGTGGAGGGTTTCTTATTTTGCTGACAGCTGCTCTTTTCGCTCGCAGTAGGAAATAAATAACCCAAAACATAACCTCAATTCAGCCAACTTCAGCAGGCGGTTAGTGGCTTACAATCTTGGCCAAGAGAGAGAGGAAAAGAAGCATCTCTCCTTGAAGGAGAGCGGAAGAGCAGCAGGTAAAATTCTTGGGTCTTTGAAATTGCGCTTGTCATTAAGTGCATTTCCCATATTTTGGTTGTAATTAATTGGACATTTTGGGCGGATTTATTTTTAGCCTGGGAAAATCTTCTATTCGGTTTGCCATTTGCCAAGAGATTATTTTTAAATGCCAAGCGAATTTTCAGCGTATTTTAGCCAAATGTCTTGCCATATTCATCGCCGTCTGGCCGTCGGTTCGAATGGAGCGTGCAAATTTATTTTCATTCTCAAGGAAACCAAAAGCTGACACAAAAGGGCACACAATTCTGATGTAACCATTCCAATATTTTCAAAAACCAATTAGAACCTCAAATCCTTTTATCTTTGTTAACGAGCAGCTCTGAAATTCCTCAAAGTCACGTTAATTCCCATCCAGCTGAGGAATTTGCCTGATAATTCCTCATAATTATTCGCATATTCGCACGTCTGTTGGGTTTTTCGAACTTACACCAAGATTTCCGATCCCGACCCATGACCGTGCCCTCTTCCGAGTTATAGAGAAACTTCTGCATGCTAAACGGCTTGGGCTTGCGGATCGTATTAAGCAGATCGTCGTCCATGTTGGAGTGATGCATCGGCGTGGATTTTGACATTTTGGTGGGTTGATTTAAAGCTCCTCGATTAGGAGAGAGCGAGGTTTTCAAATTCTTAACTACCAAAGCACTTGAACGTCAAGGGATCGTTCGGTTTTTAATAAAATAGGCCTAGAAAATTGGGAAATAAATTTTCAATCTTTCACTTGCACTTTTTGCATTCGTTATGCAATTATAGAAATCCGATTTTGGTTTAGTAAATTTCACTTTGCGCTTGACCCTGAACCGAAGCCTTTCGACCATCCAAATAAAGAGGCTAAAAAGTCTTCTTATACTCTAGAAAAGTACGCGTGTGTGTGGCTTTATTTTGGAGGTGTTGCTGGCGCAACAAACTGCATAATACTGGGGAGACTGGGGGAAATTGTGCATATGAAAGCCGAGGAGAAAATCAGCCACATGTGGCCCTCTATTTTTGCAGAATTTCTGCTCAAGATTTCCATTGCATTTTCCGTGCAAGTTTATTTTTGAAAACACACAACAAACGCCTCACACTCTCCTCTCTCTCTCAATCTCAAGCCTGCTCTTCCAGCTCTACGACTCTCCCGGGAGATCCATCCGAGCGACTCAATCGGAGTCGAGTCTCTTAGGCGGCTGGCAGCTGCTCTGCTCTTAGCGGTTAATGGTCGCCAAACAACCACACCTTTTTGGGAGTGGGCAGGGGGCCCGCGGGCGGCGGCGAACTCTTTTTTTCGGGGGCTCTCGAGAGCGTTAATGGAGATTTTTCAAACGCATGTGTGTGAGTCTCGGGCGTGACAAAGTTTGGGACGCTTGGTTTTTTTTTCTTTAATTATTTATATTTTGTGGGTGGATGGTAATTATCAAAATCATTTATTGGTCAGAGTCAAGAACGCATTTCACTCGGGTCAACGGGATGAATCACCTGGCAACCTCACAGGCTTCACTGACGCGAGGGAGTCTCGGGATTTTCTTTGCTTTCTGGGACACTGAAAACTCCGAAGAACACAAAGACTTTTCGGCCAACAATCAGTTCTTTTTCGCGTCGTTTGCTGAGCTGGCTGACTGACTGCCCAACTGTCCAAATGCCCGAATGGCCGACTCGCGTTCGCTTAACCGTTGCACGTTTAGTCAGCGCTCAAAACAAAATCCAGACTGAATCCAAAAGTCTGTCAATATCGCTGCTTGCTGGCTGCCTGGCCCGCTGAACTGGCTGACAGACTTGGCTTGAGTTGGTCTCTCAGTCTGTCTGTATCTGTGTGCCAGTGTCCGCCCTTGTGTGTGTGGCAGAGGAGAGCATTTTGTACACTCACAATGCCGACCAGGGCTGCATAGAGTTTTGTTTTGAGTGCGCGGGCTGATTCGTTTTGGCGGCATTTCGGATTCGAGTGAGAACTCAAGTGGACTCAATTCTTCTGGAATACGGGAAATGGGGTTGGGTTTTTAGTGGTTTTGTTATTTTATTATTTTGGGCTTGGATTCAGGGCGCCGCTGGGTTACTCTGACTGTTGCGCTGCTGTGTAATTGGCGTGGAAAAATTGGACCGACTGTTGAATGCTGAACATTGCACTTGTTTTAATTAGGCAGCGAAATTGTAGTTGTTCTTGTTGTTGGTTGCCACTGTTGCATTGCACATTTTGTGCTAATTGCTCGGGGGGTTTTGAGTGCACTACTCATGGATACACCGAGAGAAATCCCCGTGCGCATTTGACTTTCAATCAACAATCAGAAAAGAGAAAGGTATGAAATCAAAGTGCCTAAAATATTTCATTTACTCTCTAAATATATTTCCAAACTTATAAATAGATTTCAATTTTGTCGTTCTAAAATATTCACATCAGTTTAATTTATAAAGATTTCTGACCCTGATTCTGATTTCTGTTTGGAACGAATAACCAAGGAAAAAATTTCTCAAATTTCTTCAGGGATTCTTGCCTATTCCTAGTTCAGTAAAAATAGAATGAGCTAAGGAATAAATTGTTCCTTCTTGACAAATCTAAAATACTGGAGAGATTGCTTGGATTTTAAAACCTTTAAAATCCAGAAACCTTCTAAGATTTTCAAGACATTTCTATAAAGAATAATAAAGATTATTCCGGATCATAAGGGATATAACAACCTGTAATCTTATCTTTCTAAATCCTAAGTCTGAACGGATTTAAAATCCCTATAGTACAGTTCTTGATAAATATTTTCGTAGATTTCCTGCTCAAATTTAAATTGAAACAATTATTAATTTTTTTCTTACCCTTTTTGGATAAAATTTAACTGCTCTTTAAGTTTCCTTATCTTCCGTTTCGAATCAATTATAGTATTTTTAATGACTTAAAGTTTGTAATAAAATTCGTGGAAATTTTTCCAAGTGCCTTCGTAGTTGCTTGGCAGGTCCTTGAGGAGTTGGACTGGCAACGCATTTACAGAACACAAATGCGCAGTTAACTGCTGCCTGATGCTGCCTTTGTTCTGGGCCATTATGACTGATGGCCTGCTGCATGCAGCGTCCCCGGGGAAGCCAGCGTGCAACGTCAGCCGCTTGCCACACTCACTTTGAGTTTTGAGTGGCTCGCTTGAGTGGAAAACGCCTGCGCCACGAGGCGAGCTCGTCTCACGTTTCCGCGAATGCTACTCAAAGGATCGTGCAAAACTAAAACGCAATTCCCACCACCTCAAACCAGTTTCCACACTCACACACACACACACACACACACGCAGGCCCGAGATGTTTGGCCGACTTTAGCGGGGGTTGTTTTCGCCAGCGGCTAAGGGTTGCCGGCTTTTGGCCTAGCAACTCCGTTTCGGTCCTTAACTACTTGAAATGCTGCTTAGAGCCAAATATTTGCATTGGGGAGTACAAATGGTGTGCGTGCGTGTGTGTGTGTGTGTGGCTTGGAAAGTGTGACAAGTTCCAGATTCCAGATACTCTAGGATGGGGTATTTTGGATTCCTTGAGTTCAGGCCTGCCAAAGGTCGTTGGTGGTTGAAATGGGCAGGGGGATGGAGGGCTTCTTTTGTGGCCCAGGAGTGGGGATTTCTTTAAGGGCTTCATTTAAATTTCAGTTGCTTGAGGAGCGACTTTAATTGGGGTTTCATTTTTAAAGAGCATTTTCCATTCGTCGTGGTTAAGTGGTTCCCCGAAGACAGATGTCTTTTTTTCTTCCCTTGTCTTAAGGAATTTTCTAATGAGCTTTCTTCAGAAGCTTCCCTTAACGAGCATTTCCCATTCGTTGCGGTTATGTGAGTTGGTTGACGTCTTTATTTTCCTCTGGAAGACTTTCCTAATTAGCCTTCTTCAGTCGTTTCCTTTATAGAGCATTTCCCATTCGTTTTACCCATTGATAAAGTCTTTCTCCCTTTCTCTCTCCCTTTTGGGGGGAAGTAAACTGCATTCATTAAAAATGTCTAGCCCCGAATGAAGTGTCGTCTATGAAAAACGGAACTTACTCGTGTTTTGGACTTGTGTTTCCTTTTTTTTAGCCGTAGTATTCATTGGGGAAGGTAGTTAGTCGAGGGGGTGACCTGTCGCAAGCATTTCAAATCGCTTGTTCTAATTAAGGTGGCCTCTGTCTGGGCCTTGTGTGTGCGTGTGTGTGGGTGTGTGTGGCTGTACTAGTTTTGCATTTAATGAGTGTCACTATTGAGTGGTCGCTTCAAATGGTCGGGGTTGTTGGGCGTCTGTGGGTTTCCTGGATGCATTGGGTGTGTTCCTCAGTTTGACAGTTCCGACGTTGATGTAATGGATTTTCCCAAACTCTCTCTTCCGTATCTCTCTCTCTATCAGTTCTCCACTAATCACATTGACGCGTAAAAGGCACCTGTCTAAGCTGTGGATGTCAAAGGGGCTTTTGTCAAACTGCCAAGGGGGTTGGCTGCTCGAAGCGCCCAAGTCAATGGGCACACATGGGTTAAGGGTAAATTTTTCTTTGTATTCTAGTTGAAGGGAATTGTTTGCAGGGTCTGCGGGTGATATTTTGGACTAAAGATAACATTTAAAAACCTTCTTTTAAAGCCATTTTGGGGTATTTTATGGGTGAGTTAAGAACAGAAAAATATATATTTTGAAAGGGTTTTCTTTATATTTTTCTAAATTTAAAATTTTAATCTCTTCATTCTGATCTCACAAGCGCGTAAGGAGGTTTCTTATCGATGAGTTAAGAATAAAAAAATATATATTTCTTTTTCTCTTTAAAAGGGTTTTTTTATACTTTTTAATATATAAAATTTTATTCTTCTGATCAGGCCAACGCGCACGATTCCTTATCGATGAGCTAAGAACCCAAACATTTAGATTTATTTTCCCTTTTGAAAGGGTTTTCTTTATACTTTTCCAAGTAACTAATTTTAGTTTCTTGATTCTGATCAGGCTAACGCATAAGAAGGTTTCTTATCGATGAGTTAAGAACAAAAACATATAGATTTCTTTTACTTTTTAATGGTTTTTTTTTTAATTCTATTCTAAATGAACAATTTTAATCTCTTGATTCTGATCAGGCCAACGCTTCAGAGGGTTTCTAGATTATTTATATTTTATGATATTTTAGACTTCAATTTTCTTCCTTTATGAAAAGGTAGGGGCCTTTTTTTAATCAATATTCCTTTACGTTCCTTTAGATTTTGAGTTCTTAAGAAATTTCTTTTGATACGAATGATGCCTTCCAAGATTTTTGGTGAGGCTTTCAGGGCTTTCATTCGCCTCCCGTCAGCCTATTGGGTATATAATTTTATGCCTTTTCTAAATACAAAATTTTATTCACTTGATTCTGACGCTTTAGAAGGTTTCTTGCTTATTTCTATTCTGGATCTTCTAGAATTCCATTTTCTCCCTTTTTGATTAAGTAGCAGTCTCTTTTTAAGCTATATACCTTTACGTTCCCATGGTTTTTGAGTTCTAGAGAATAATTGCTCGAGTTTCACGAGATCCCAACTGCCTTATACCTTCAAATTTTCGAGGGGATTTCAGGTCTTTCAGGGCTTTCATTCGCCTCCCGCCAGCCTATTGGGTATATAATTTTATGCCTTTTTTAAATACAAATTTTTATTCACTTGATTCTGATCAGACCAACGCTTCAGGGTATTTCTAGCTTATTTCTATTTTAGGATCCCTTAGACTTCCACTTTCTTCCTTTTATGGATAGGTAGCTTCTTAAACTATAATCCTATGGTTTTTCTTGAGTTCTTGAAAATATTTTTTTGAGAAATCCCAGCTGCCTTATGCCTTCCAATATTTGAGGGGCTTTCAGGGCTTTCATTCGCCTCCCGCCAGCCTATTGGGTAATATGAGGGAGCACATGAATTTTCTAGATATAAATGTTTATTGCATAATGACATAATTGACCGATATGTGAGCCCCAAAGGTCAAAGAGACACACACACAGCGAGCACCCGCCGAGCCGCGGCCGGGCAATAAAAATCACAAAAAAAAAAAAGGCAAATCCCATCCGCGAGCGGTGGACAGATTTTTTTTTTAAGCAGATACAACAAAAGCTTTTTATTAAAAGCAAACTAGCACAGCTTGACATTTATAAAGATTTACGGGCCGCGATTTACGTAACAGAGTGCAGAGCAGACTTACCCCAGCTGTCGATGGAGCGCCCGAAATAGGAGTTATCCTCGGAGTCGTAGATCATCTGCTTGAAGGATTTCTTTTTGGGGCGCTCGGGGGGTCGGGCGTAATACTGTTGGAAGCCATCGATGCAATCCTCGGTTATGGTTGGCATTCTGCACACGATTCTACGATTCCTCAAATTCTTGAGCGAGATAGAGAGAAATGCAAATCAAAGGATGCAAACGCACTGGACACTATTAAAGTATCTGGAAGATACTTTTGGGCTCTTGAAAGGAACTTTTTACCCGTACTGCAGACCGTCGCCCGTGCGTTCGCTTCGTACTGCGAGTGAGTGTGATCGACACTTCCCGTTCCAGAAATTGAACTAAACTGAAACCGCAGACCAACTTGGATGATCTCGCCCGTGTCCAATGATCCAATCTGCGCTGTCCAGCCAGCCAAAGTCGAAGTTCGTCGCCGCGAAGTCGTCGCTGGCTGCGGACTGCTGGCGTTGATCATCATCATCGTGTTACATATAATAAATTATTCTTTTATCTCGCTTTAGCCCACTGGGCCTACAGATTTTCCCCTCCCGAATGTGCGACAAGTGCAGCGCGCGAGGTTTGCCTGCTGCCGGCGTCGTCGGAGGCGTCGGCGTTGATTTTCATATGCAAAAATTGTTCGACGTGTTAAACAAACACACAAGTGTCGTTCTTAATCAACCGACACACACGCACACCCCGCACACACACAGAGAGTTGGGGATTATTTGAATACACGAATTTCAATTATGCGGGTTTTTGCTGGCCGTGTTTTCCACGTGGCCAAGGGCCTCATCCATCTGTAAAACTTCTTTGGCTTTTCCACGAACAGAATTTATCTTACCTCTAGAATTTTCCATTGCCATCTCACTAGCTTCTGTCTAATCCGCGCGCGTCCAATCAAAGCCTCGCGCGTGACACAATTTCGCTTAATTGAATTTGAAGACAGTGATTATTGTCGCCGACCCCAGACTCCGGGCACCGGCAACGGCCGCGGTCCGGTTCCCCGCCACCACCTGCTTGTCGGATTTATTTAAGAGTCTGCCCCTCCCCTTTCATCCTTTTGGGGATTTTAGTGTGTCTTACAATTAAAAGAAATTCCTCACCAAGTTGGCGGGTCGGTCTCTCGTGGCAACCGAAGCCGCCGCTCATCACCGCTAATTGCCAGATGAAATATGATTTCCTTTGACTTTGAGCGCACTTTACGAATTGTCTGAGTCAAGGGAATGAGTTGAGTGTGTGTGCCTTGATTTTCAACTTGCCAAGTGCCTTTTTTATTGCCGTCTATTATTTTTTCTATTATTCTTATACTAATTCTAAACTTTGCCTCAGACTAACGCGGATTCTAGAAAAAAAGCCGAGCCGAGCATTTTTTTGTTTCCGGGCAAACGAATTTCAGAGCCATTCATAAATGGGAAGCCGTTGAGGTTTATGTTAATTGTTTTTAGGAAAAATTTTATCCATCAAGCAACTGCTCAGGGGTGAGGAGGATGCCTGGAATTTATAAGGATTCTTTAAATTTTTACCCTATTTTTTGGGGGTCTATTTTGTCTCTAAATTGATTTGAATGCTACGCTGCAGATTTATAAATTTTTCTATGCACCCGCTTAAGATAATTAAATAGAATCTTACAAGATTTGAAGCCTTATCTTTAAAGCTAAGGAAATTAACTACTTCCAGGTTGTTTAAAATATAAAACCATCAAAGTTAATGTAGAAACCAAAAGGAAATCATATTCCAAATTTATTATATTTACTTTCTTCTGTGAGACTTTCTAAATAGTCGAAATAGATATGCTGTTAGCCTCTCTTTCTTGCGATCTGATTATATACTTTTCGAGAAAGGTGTTTCTGTAATTCAAACCCTTATAATCTACCGTAAAATTAAATTAGGTCCAGAAAAAATAGAATTCCAATTTTAGTAGAATTTTCATCCATAAATAATTCTGTTTAGAAGCTTCTTGTTGTCTTGAATTTATTCTCAAGTTCAATACTTTATTAGTTGGATAAAAACTTCTGGACAATTCGTAAATCCTTTAGAGACCGCTAAAATAAATATTAAATATTACTATTTTCGTGGTTTTTTTATCCACACATTTAATAGCTTCTCTTTGCTTTAAACATATTATTATTAGTTAGCTAAAATCTTCTGGCAAATTCATAAATCCTTAACAGATCCCAAAACAAATATCTTGTAAAAAAAGCATAAAATTCTCAATATATTTCCCACCAATTTGCAACTTTTAAGTGCCGTGAAAATCCACCCAAAAGGCCGCCCCTTTT
>JBAMCP010000707.1:0-38981 GCA_037075105.1 Lissocephala sabroskyi | reverse complement strand
ACCAAATATATTCCGAAGTAAACTAAACAAATCTGCCACTTTTAAGGTCCTGAATTTAGTGATAGTTAAAAAACCCTCAAATCTTGTCTTCAATTTCCTTCAACTCGTTTGAAAAACGAACCAAAAACCTTCGCCGTTTGGCCAGACAACTGCGTGGGGAGTTGGGGAACTTTAAAAGCAAATATCAAATTATAAAAAGTAATAATCGCCATAGATGAAAATTAACCTACACGCAAGTCAACAAAATGCTTGGGAGGGGGGAGAAAAAAAAAAAACAAAAATGTAAAAAATTATGGGCGGTGAGACCAAATTTGGTTGGCTCGCCAATCGCGGGCCTTATAGGGTGAAAGAGACTTTGCCTTCAGCAAGATTTGAATTTCAAAGTGTTTAGACCAGAATCATGCATAAATCTATACACACCTGTACACGCGTATGTGTGTGTGTGTGTGTAAATTATGGCTAAAAACTTGACTTGCATTAAGAGCAAGCAGCGGGTTAAAAAATCTGAAGGCAAAGTTCTTGACGCGACCATATAAGTCCGGCCAGTCGTTAATGAATTGAAAGATCTCTCCATTGATAATAACCATAATGACCGCAGCCCGAGAAACACTCGGGGAGGAGGGCAGTAAGTGGAACTCCCACACCGCTCTGCCGCTCAGGTCGAGTCAAGTTTGTGCCCTAAAAAGGCCCGAGCAGCCGACCAGCCGCCTCAGAGTTTAATTTTAGACGCCAACGACTCACGGATCACAGATGGAGGGAGCCAGGGGTGTGGGGGCGGCTTCTTAACCACCGATTAGAGTCGGGTTATTAATTAAGGCGTGTGTGTTTGTGTGTGTGAGTCGATTTGATTCATTTAATTATTGTAATTTCCGCGGAGTCTGCGGCGCTATCAATGGAGATTTTTCTGAATGACTCAAATCGCCGGCAGGTTCGTTTTCATATGCAAATTGCATTGGATTCAGGCGGCTGCTTATTCATCTAATCGGCCACAATCTTGGCCAATTCGATTGACAGCTTGAGCGACTTGGCTGCCCTCGATCGTGGGCGGGGAAAATCTCCAACAACTGCAGCTGAATTTTTTCTTTTGCATTTCGGAAAAAAACAAAATTTCTCTTTGTGCTGCGCGTGTTCCTCGTTTTTTTTAATTTTTCTTTATGCCGTGGCGATGGACATAAAATATTAATTTAAATGTCAACCTGAAAATGTTCGTATACAAAAAACGAAATAAAGAAAAAGCCAGCGAAACGGTCAGTAAAAATAATTGCCACCCCAGGCTGCGGGGACCAAATGCAGGCCAACAGACTCAAGAAAAATTTAAATTGATTTCCATTGGAATTTCACACAACCAACCGACCGAACCGACTCAGCTTCTGACTCAGAAGCCCCTTAAATCGCCGCCGTGTCAAGTGTCAGTGGTGGGCGGATACCGATGAATAAGCCCGACCAAATCTAAGTAGGAGTTTGGAAGAAGTTCTCAAATCGGCTGGAAAGATTTCTTTTATCGATGCCTTGAATCTTCCATTGACTTCGTTTTATGCAAACTAAGCCAATAAACAAAATCGAATTTAAATTCAAACCAAAATCCCATTAGCTGCTGCTGGTGCGCTTTGATTGATGTTTCCACTGCGAACTGTCGTCTCGACTTGGCCACGGACCAATTTGCATTAGCGCACGATTCTGCCAGGGGAAATAAGGCGACATATAAAGTACAATTCCCCCCACATCCCGCTCTCCATCACTTGGCACATAATCAGGCATCGTAGCAACCAATTTATGAATGCAAAGCCATTGAAAAAAAAGCCACACACACGCTCTCAACGGCGTTGACGGGGGAGTTGCTCGATTTGTGGGGGCACTCGCAATGTCAAATGCTAAGTGTTTTAACACTCACACACACACAGGGGCGAGCGTCTGGTGGTCGTGGGTGTTGTCGGGCCATTTGACAAGCCAAGTTTAAACAAATTGCGACAAAAGCCCCAAAACCGTCAAACGGCCAGGCCAAGGCGCCAAAAAAAGCTGCGTAGTTTCATGGCAATTCAGAGGGCGGGGCAGATTTGGCCGGCGCCCATGCAAACGGCGCTTAATTTGATTTCCAATTGCCGTTCGTTGCCGTGGATTTCATGCATTTCAAGCCCCATTCGCCTTAACGGCGTCGGGCTGTCGGGCGTCCTTGAAGGTGCAGCCCCCTCGGGCGATCGGGTAATTTCGTTTGCGGTTTGCCAAAAATAAAAACAAATCTTTTGGACAAACAAAACAAACGCGAATCGGATGCTGTGATGCTTGAATTGGATTTGTTTATCACACAACAAAAATAACATATAAAATTCAAATGATTTCTCTGCGAATCCCACGCCCAGTTTTAAATTTAAATTTATTTTTATTATGCGCTCGAGTTTTCCAAGTGACAACTCGTCCATTAAAAGCCACACGACTCTATTATTTCAGGCTCTTCGTTTTCTTCTCTCCAAACAATGCAACTTTGCATATTTGGCGAGTGCAAAAACAGAAACGAAAGTGGAATTGCCAGACGGCCGACCAAGCCACAAAAAAATTGCAATTAAAATGACACAAAAAGTCCACCACAAAATAAACTACAAGATAATTCACACAAAGCTACCTACGCCAAAAAATAAAGCAAAAGTAATGACGAAAAAATAAAACTAAATTTATGAAAAAGCCACTAGAAAAATGGGTCAGAAGCGGGTCACAAAAAATAACAACGAAAACCAAAGCAAAACAAAAGAAACCCCCAAAAAAAAACGAAATTACCTCCGTGACTAAAAAAGAAAGAAAACCGAAATTTTAAAATTTTAACAAAACAAGCGATGCCGCCCGTCGTCCTCCGCGTTGCACAAATAAAATTTGGCAGTGAATTTTTCCCCCAACGAATTCCACCTGAAATCACGTAGCCTTTTAGTGGGCGGATGAATAGCGATTCGCATGAATCACAGGAATGCAATAGGAATGAACAAAAATTGATCTTTAAGATTATTTAAAGATTCTCTCAAGGTTCCTCGAAAGTCTGAAGTAACGCAAAAGAATGAGTAAATCTTTTAAATCCTTAAGAGAACAAGAAATGAAATTCTTAAAGAAAAAGATAAAGTGAACTGATCAAGGCAAAAAAGATCTTTAAAAATCCCTAAGAATCGGTTTTTTTTTTTTTTGCACAAAGAAATATCTAAAAAAAATATTCAAATGTACATAAAATATTTTTAAAAGGTTCTTTATCGATTGAAAATTAGTTTCCCTCGGAGTCTTTCAATCTTTAAACTCGACAGAACCTTTAACTTTAAGGCCTTATATAATAAAAAATCCGATAGTTTCATGCAGCCCAATTTTCTCTGTTTATATCATTTCAGTTTCATTTAAAAATTAAATCGAATTAGCCGACGAACCGCAGACAAAAAAAGCACAGGTGAGAATTTCAATTTAGTCTCCATGAATTTGCATTAAAATTTAAATTTAGCTCGGAAATTTCAACCACAAATGCCAGCTGCCTGGTGCAGAAAAATTCGAGAAATTAAATGATAAATTAGCCGACTAATGCGGTTCTAATGTTGGGCAAATAAATCGTGGAAATGACCACAATTAGATTTGAACTTAAATGCATTATCAGTGGGCTCATCGAAAATGTAAAATAATCCCGAAATTTGACAACCCACTCACCTGGACGGCCGAATGACTAATTCCAATTGAAAAAATTTACATTTGATGGTTTTCTTACCAATTTGTAGCCGTTTAATGAGAGGGAATTAAAAAAAAAAATCTCGAAAATTTTTAATAGCGCACGCTGACGCCAAAAGGGATTTACTTTGAAGACCCAGTCAGGTTTTATTTTTGACCATTCCAAATGAGCAATAAACTTGAACGGAATTCCACAGCCCCCCCATTAAAATTGCGGTGGAAAAGTCACGGAGGCCGCATCACCGCCGCCCACCCAAAAACCAACAACAACCAAAGCTGCCAAAGTTTCTGTGCCAGCCAGTTGGAATTTTCTTTTGTTTTCTCACCACCCCAGAATGCGTTTCATAAATCTTAGAAATCAGTTGGTCTGCCCGACGGAAGTCGAGGGGCCTCAGACCCCTAGAAAGTTGTCAACCCGCCCAGCAGCCTGCATGCAGTTGACTTTTCTTGTGGGCGGCCCTCTAATGGCTTTTCACACGCACTCACAATGAAGGTAACCAAATACCGTTAGGCCCCCAGTTGACATTAAGTTGCCGCTAAGCCCACTCCCGTCAGCCGGACAAAGCAAACACAAAAAAAAAACAAAAAAATCGAATTACTGTCAAGTCGAAGCATGCAAATAGCAAATGTGCGAGCCCAAGCGTGAATCACATTTACCATGGTACAGGTATCATGGCTGGTACTTGGGAACTTTTACGAAAGCCCCAAAGACCCGGAGAGCTAAGTGTTCGGAGGCCTGAGTCAGCTAAGCAGCAGCGGAAGTGATGAGGGCCCCCCACAAAGTTGGCCAACAGAAAAAAAACGCAAACACAGAAACCCAGTTAAGTGGAAAGAATTTAAAGTCAAGAAAGGAAGAGTCTCGGAAATAGTGAAAGTCAACGTAATCAACCAACCAACAGTGGGACAAAAAACATTATAAATAAGCTCTTCAGATCGGCAGTTAATTTGAGAGATCAGAGAGAGGAACAAAATCGCTCATGGAATTCAATTATCTTTTGTGGATATTATAATATATAGAATTTTATATTATATATTGGATCTTAAGTATCCAAACATTCACATTTGAAGGCTAAAAACAGTTAAAGAATTTACTTTCAAGAAATTCCAACTATAAACAAAATTTTCTAGGAAATCCTCCAGATATTTGCCATAGGATATTTGACGGATTTTAATTTCAATTAAATACAAATAAATAATCCGTAACAAAATCCAAGATTGTAGAATTTAAAACTCTCATAATAAAGAAAACTTTATCGGTGTTTAAAAAAATTCCCCTTGTCTCAATTGATTTCTGAGAAATTTGAGAAAAATCCAAAGAGAAGGAAAATTCACAGGTAAAATTTGTTGAATTTCGCAGTTGCTGCTGTCGATTGATCCGAAACTTGTTGCCCGTCCGTCGCACCAAAAGCAGCGAAATTCAAAATGAAAAACAAGTTCGAAAATCGCACGCCAATTTTTCCAAACGAAAAACGATTCGCAAACGCCAGCGAAAGACTTCAAAAACCGCCAAATGCAACTTGTCATTGCCAAAAAATGTTGCAAATGTCTATTTATACAGCAGTTGAAATGATCGGCCGTTGGGGTCGGGCCAGGCCGGCCATTTGGCCAACCCGATGCAGGCCAAATGCCCGATCAATCAGTTCCCATGAGCGCAATTCAATGTGGCGAAAAAAAAAAATCTCCCAAAAACGAAGTTGGGCGCAGATGGGGCGGAAAATCTAAGCCAACTAAACAACAATCGGGACCGGCTAACAAAAGGCCCACCGGATCGGAAGCCACACCCACCGACGCCCCGCATTTTGTCAATATTTAAAAATTAATTAAGATTCCACACAATAAACCCGACTCGGAGCGGCCCGCGTGGGCGTAGTGAGGCTTTGAAAAAGGTTTGACCGCCCGTCCCTACCCCCAACCCACGCCCAGTTACTTTGTTGCCGTTGGCGGTTTTGTCATTTTTTATAAAGCAATTAAACGCGTCGAGTGACTGACTGACCATAAAAAACAGAAAGCCCCCGCCGAGCTACTTAAACCAATTAAAAGCCCCCATTATATCGGCTATATACATCGAGCGATTTGTGGGCCCAACCAATCGGATTGGCCCAGTCGGCGGGCAGCCGCCGGCAGCCGCTTCTTATCATCGGTTGGGGGGCAGTGATAAACGATTGGGTAAACTCACCTGAAACGAGAAAAACAGAAAAGAAAAACAGATAAGATTAGTGAACAGTTTCGAGATTTGATTGTAAAGCATTCAAGGCGATTTATGGCCAAGTTTGCTTAGCCAATTAGAACAAACGGAGGCCCCCCAACCGCCCAACCGACCCAACTGTGAGGCTGTGCGAGATTCGTGAGTAGAGCATTGGAAATTTGTGGGGTTCTATTTTTGTGAGCGACGACCGCGCCGCCGTTGTCGTTGTTTATTTCTGGAGTCTGTCGAATGACTTTTCCGGCCCTGCCCGGCCACGCCCAGCCGCCCTCAACGAGGCCCCCTCCGTTGTGGTTGAGGAAGAAAATAAACATTAGGGGAGGTGAAATGAGGGGAGCGAGGATCGCCGGAGTTATGTTGCAAGAAGCTGAGAACAAACAAAGAGAAGTTGGGAGAACTGGAAAACAAATTAAGATATGAGATGAGAATGAGATAACAAAGGGTAAAGAGAAGAAGATGGAAAAACTTAGAAGTAAGGAAAGAAATTCAAGACGAAGAATTGAAAAGGCAGCGAAGTAAAGGAATCCCAGAACTTTAAAGACAAAGGAGAAGAGAAAAGGAATAATTAAGGTGCTGAGGATTAAAGACAAAGGGAAGGAAAGGAAAAAGCCCAGGAAGAGTGGAGAATTCAGTCACAGAGAGATCTTTTCAGGTTTCTCAGGGATCCTGAAAAAACACCGACAAAGAGAAAGACGCCTAAGACAAAGAGAAGAAATCCAAAAACTAAATCCATCAGCCCCTGGAAATTTTCAGGGTATTTGGTCTTCAAAAGTTCATGACCCTCGGATTTGTTTGTGGCTCTCGGGGGGCGGGGGAGGTCATTTGGTTTAAATAAATTACCACTCGACAGGGAAAACCATTAGGAATGCAATTAGGAACCCAACAATACTTTGCTCTTTGCTCTTCCCCTTTGGGCCGTTTTAGACAACAAAATTGTGGGCCATTTTAGTTTTTCCGAGTCGAATTCTTTCGATTCAATTCTATTTTTCCACAATTTTCTCGTTGGGCTCGGACAAATGTGTGGGTGTGTGTATTTTGTTTCGGCCAACAACGTAAACAATTCAGGCAAATTGTAGAACAAGCTGCGTTCCATCAACAGGCCAACACCCCAACCAACGCCCCTTGCCCCTTTCCCCCCTCGCTCATCCACTCCCTTAATTTTCTTCTGTTGTTGGCGGCCGCCCGCTGCCCCTTTTGGGTCCCTTCCCGTTTGGTTTTATTGCATGAAAATATTTTCGTTGTTTTGAAAATTCACAGCCGTCGTTATAAATTCGGCCGTGTGTGTGGGGAAAATGCTTCACGCGTGTTCTACTGGAAATTGAAATGAAAATAAAACGGGAGGCGAGTCGAGGGGGAGGGCAAAGTGCAGCTTGGAAAACGTAGCGAATTGTGGCGAAATTTCCGCAAGTGAAAGCTGCCGCCTTTCTTGGGCTTATGTCACTGGGGCTGCCCTCGTTGGCCATATTAAATTAACGGCCAACTCGACTCCAAAACGGCCAAAATGGCCAGGCTATCAGGCCCAGTTTGCCAACTTGCCGTGGGCGGCCAAAAATTTAAAGCCGCTCATCGGGCCACGCACGATTCCACACACAAACACAACGAGTACATTGAAATTTATGTGATCTTTGCGGGGGTCTGGAAATCGTGAACTCGACTTGTAATTAATTTTGATTATCGCGCATACGCAACGTGACACAAGGCAATTGAAGAGAGAAAAAGAAAAGACAAATCATAAAATCATAAGAAATTAAAGAAGAGAAAGGAAACGCCTCGAAAAAGCAAACAAATCAAATAAAGCAAAGAAACCCAACGAATTCTCAAAGATCCTAAGAAATCTTGAATTAAATTCTGTGACTTCAATCCGCCTGGCAATCAAATTGTTTAGGGATCTGCCAATAAAAAGAGAGAGTGGCATGTTGGCCAATGTGGCCCACGTATGGGCCATAACCCAGACCACCGCCGGCCCGAACAATAAAAGGCCCAACTATAAATTATGGCCCACAAACCAACAACAATTAAAAACGCACAACTGCAAGGGACGACAGCGGCCTACCCAACTGTCCGCCTACCCAGAAAAGCCGACCACTCTCAGCCGTGACTGAGATGGCCCAAAACAGTTGGTCTGGGCCACGCAGGTGCCCCCAACTCCGCTCTCCTATTGCCCAACTGCTGCTGCCGTTTTGCGCTTATAAATTTTCATAATTAAACAGCCAACAACAAAGGCAACAAAAACGGCAACGACAGCCCCACAATGGCCCGAGTGTGTGGGGGCCCATGTGTGTGTGTGGGGTGTGCGTGTGTGTGTTGGCCGCTTGACCATATCCAAAATTCAAGTGCTCGGTGCTCCCAACTCGTTTGGGGGGCCCCCGACCAGCGACGAATCGCGGCTTCTGTTTTTTTCTGTCTTTCTTTTTCAGACGTCTTTCGGTTTCTTTGTTTATAATTTTTTTTAGTTTTTTATTAACTTATTCAATATATGATTTATTATGCGGTTTTATTATTATTTTTATTGGAAGTTTTAAAGATTTTCTTTCATTATTAAATTCAATTTCTGGTTTAACAAAATCTCTGAATGAATTTCGCGTTTTAAGTAAATTTTAAGTGATTTTTATTTTCCCTTTTTTTTAATATGTTATTTCCTCTCTGTCAATTTTTTTTTTCTTCACTTCTTTAAATAATTTCTAGTCCCATTTATTTATAAACATAAGCCCATATTTTTTATTTATTTATTTTTATAAAATTCCCACCTTCTTTTGTTTTAATTTTGATATTTTTTCGGTGTCTTCAGAAGTCGCCACCGCCCTCTTTTGCCGCCCCCTTCCCATTGAGTTTAGTGGCTGATGTTTTGTTGTACTTTGCATTCAAGTTGGATTCTTTAGCACCTTTCGAGCGCCCACGTTGGCGGTTTATTTTTAGTGGTTGCGACGCCGCGATCAAGCAGCCCGACCAATTCGACCAAATCGACTCACCGGCGACAGAACAGCCGACGACAAGATTTGTCAATGTGCCACTTTTTCTTTTTGTTGTGGCCCCTACAAATTTACATTTGTGTTCTGGCTTTGGGTGCGTGTGGGTTTGGGTGCGTGGAAAACCGGAAAAGCCTACGTGAGTTTCGAGTTGACAACTTGTGCGGAGGTTGCGATAAGCCAAAACCAGCGAGTCGTTGTCCTTGAAAATCTGCTGGCCAGGCTTTTTTTTCACTTTCTGCTGGTCAGTTGGTCACCCGATAGCCTCCTCAAATTTCCCGGAGCCTCCTCCACAGCCACGCGCCACGGGCGGGCCATGTGGTCGGCCGACCTGCCATAAAATTAGACAATTGCCGCCCCCAAAGCAGCGCTCATGGCCAGCGGCGCACAAATTGAACAATTTGATAACAGCCGCTCCCCTTGCCTCACCCACTCTCCCCCCCCCCTCCCCTTGCCCCATCGATCACTCTCGCTTTTCTTTCACAAAAAAGGCAACTGTGTGGCGTGGCGATGCGTTCGCTTTGAAGTTGCCCAGAGATCGCACGCCATATGGTCGCCCGCTGGCTGGCCAACTGCCACGCAGTCGCCACTCGACGAATCTCTGGTCTTATAAGGCAAACAGACAAACAGACAGACGGACAGACAGACGGAGAGTGGACGGTGTGAGGCAAGTGAATCAGTTTTATTGTGCAATGGCCGCCGCCGATCGACGGGCAAACGTTTCGCTCGTTTTCAATTTTTATCTTCAATCAATTGAATTTTTCAATTGCCCGCGGGTAGGATGAATTTCTGGGTGGTTGGGTTGGCGGCGGTTAGCGTGTGAAATGCGGGCGACCCACCCGAATTGCATTCAAGGACCAACGAACCCTCATTCTCTCCTGGTTATGTCAGCTGAATGAAAAACAAAAAGGCCAAAAGCCTTGCGTGTGGCGGTGGCATGCAAATGTTGGCTGGCGGGCAATTAAAAGCGGAGAGAACCTGCCTGTCTTGACCAAGTTTGGAGCGCCTTTTGGTCACGTCTTTTTGCGTTAACTGTAAGGCCAGAGTTGGCCCGGTTTTTGTGGCATTTTGGCAGTCATCCGCCGACGCATTCGGCGGCACAGCCGTTTTGATTTTCCCTCAAAATCGCCTTTTGAGTGGCCGCAAATGCGTGCGACTTGCGGGCGTTCGATGAGTTCGATTGAAAGTTTTTCATTTGCGGGAAAATTTCAATTATTTACAGTGAAATTATCGTTGTAATTGTCGCATTTACTCTCAGCTGTTGGCCACCACCAGCGACCCACCAGCGGGGGCGGGGGCGCCAGCAACAACCGGTTGCCTGCCACCGAATGTGGCGTGTTGTTGTCATGGCAGTCAATCTGTGGCAATGTCTCTGTGTGTGTGTTTGGATTTTTATGAGCCCTGAAAACTGCGGGCGGCGGGAAAACGATGCTGGTGAAGTTTGTTGGCCCAGTTAACTGACCCGTTAAAACTGACTTGACTTAATGGCCGATTTGGGCCACTCGACGGTTTGACAAGGGCGCGGTGGTCATTAACAAATTAAGCGGGCAGTTGGCCCATCGAAAACGCAGATGACTTGAAACTCGTTCTATGAATTTCTGGTCGCCATCTGTCTTTTGATTTAATTGAAAGGAGCCGGGGAAGGGGCAGAGATTCCTTCCTTCAGGCTGGATAATTCCAATTGAAGTTGAAAGACAAAAGCGGCCTTCAATTCCTAAGCTGTGGGCGGTTGAAAGCAAACTTAAGAAGGGAACTTATCGACCATCAGATCGATTGATTATCGACTATAAGGTGTCCTATATTTCTCTTTCTTTCAATCCAATTTCAACTGAAGTTGAAAGAGGAAAAAGCCCTTGAAATTTCTAAGCTGCTGGCGGTTGAAAGGGATTCTATCGACCATCAGATCGAGTTATATATCGACCATATGGTATACTATATTTATCTGTGTTTCCATTCAACTAACTAAAGTTGAAAGACAGAATCGCCCTTGAAATTCCTAAGCTGTGAGCTGTGAGGAATTCTATATTCCTGAATCTTTAACTTCCACTGTTCAAATATCAAAATATTCTATTATTTGTCTAGGCTTTTTAGCCGATATGATCTTTAACCTAAAGTATAAATAATATAGACTACGGGTTTGGATAAAGAAATACAATTATTGATAGATCATTTAAAAAAAACTCTAGGAATATAAAGAAATCTGTCAGTTCTCAGTTCCCGACACATTGAAATGTTATAACCACCCCTTGGGATATATTTTTACCGTAAGGGGAACACAAAAAAGCCCCACCATCGATTATGGATCATCTTGAGAATCAAAAGAAACAACCCAATCCGAAAATAGAACCCCAAGTAGAGCATTAAACTTCCAGAAGCCTCTGCCACTCACAAGCAATTGAGTTCCCGGGAACTCCAACCACTTGGGCAGCCGCCTGCTGCCACTGGCGAGGCGGGGCAGCCAAAGTTCATGCCACAACTTTCGCTGAAGCAACGGGACCGGCAGCGGCCAACGATCAATGCCCTTTTATATAAAAATGCGGGTGGTGGGGGCTCCGGCATTAAATTGCAATGGCAAAAACTTGACCAGCCCGTCGTCCATCAGTCAGTTGGCCTGTTGGCCGTCGACAGGCCGTCGACTTCCGTGGACGCTTCAGTGCAGTTTTTGTTGTATTTTGGGGGGTTTGTTGTTTTCTTTTTGTGGCCAAATCAAAACGACAAACACACGCACACCCAGGCAGGCGCAGGTTTGGCGCGACAAAAGTTTTTTTAATTGAATTTGAAAACCCAATGAGTCGAATGACCAGCGGGGGCCGAGGGCGTGGCAGGGGGCGTACGGCCACGCTTGTTGCATACCAATTGTCTCTGGCAATTTATGAACACGGCCCACCCACCCACCAGGCAGACCAGCGAGCCCATCAAATTTGATGTATTTTTTTTCAATTTGTATGGAAACTCATTGCTTAATTCGAAATGAAATGAGGGGGTGGGGGGAGGGGGCGGTTTTGTGAAGCGGCAAATCGAAAACAATCGATTGGTAATCGATAGACAGCCAGCGGTCCCTCACAGAAGTTCGCTGGTGCGTGCCCATTTGGACAAAGGCGACGATTTCAGTCGTCAAATCAAAAGCGGAAGGGATGAGCAGATGGGGAGAAATGGGGGGAGGAGGACGGAAAAATAAAAGAAAGGAAAACCGTAAAGGGAAAGTCTGAGGAAAATTATGGGGGGCAATCCAAAGGGATGTAGGCGGAAAAAGAGAGAGAATACGAGAGTTGGTGAGATTTTGTGGAGTTGGTGAGAATTCAGACAAACCCAGGAGAAGGTAGAAAAGAAAAGCGAGAAGGAAGATCCCGAGAAATATTACAATATTGCAAATAATAGTTAAGAGCACAGGCAGAAAAAAATAGAGAGAGACTTCGGGAGTTGATGAGATTTTGTTAAGCTGGTGAGAATTTAGACAAATCCAGAAAGAAGACCCGAGAAAAACTAGAAAATCTCATAAACTAGTTAAGATCACCGTACAGAAATTCTAAGATCCTTCAGTAATCTCGCCTTCCATCGGCCTAGCAACCAGAAAAATAATTCGCAGTTCGAAAAATTCCTTCCATAAGAATCCAAAACAAAAACGCTACTCGCCGAGAGGCAAAGCAATTGCAAAAGAAAAAACCCAAGCAAGAAATTTTCCAATATTCTAAATTTAAACTCGAAAATGAAACACATTTCAAATTTTCATGAAAAATGTCGGCGGCAACAGCGTCGACCGAATTTTCACTGTGTGTATCCAAAAAAGACAGCCGAGAGCCACAGAGAGTGGAACCCACAGACAGTTGGACAGTTGGGCAGATGCTCTCCGCTCGGTGTTTTTACATCTAAAAATACAAAGTCACCGACAGAGGAGAGGCTGTGCCACCTCTGCCAGTCCCAATGAGTGTGGGTGGAGGTGCGTGTGTCCGTCTATATAAACATCACGTCATGATGATCATAGCGAGGCGTAATTTGATTTTCCGAATGCACAGGGGGGCCGGCCGAGACCGAAAATGTGCAAAAAAAACCCCACAGCCCTTTGGCAAGAGCAAATGTGTTTGTGGGATCGGTTCGGTGGGGTTGCTGGGTGTCTGGTGTCTTGATTTCTATATAAGCCCAACCAGAACGACAACAACAACAGCGACAAGTTGCGTGTGCACTAAGCCGCAAGTTGCTTGCATAATCCGAAAGACGTCAGGAGAAAATCACACACATTGCCTACCTGGCGATGGAGTGTGGGTGGCTGGGGGAGGAGGAGGAGGCGTAGCGACTTAGATACCTGATATAAAAATGCAGTCGACGACGACGTGCAGTTATGCTTTTTAATTCCCTGACAACGGCGATGACGACGACGACAACGACGACGACGACTACAATGCGATTTGTAATCTGAGCATTTTTGACGTGTTTGGTTTTCCAGATTTGAAACAACCATCGTGTGTGTGTGTAAATGTTTGTGTGTGTGAGTGCGTCGGCTATTAGAATTTCAGTGCATGAGTCAGTCGGTTGGTTGGTTGGACGAAGAAGACAAAATTTATGTCATCGGTGCCAAAAAAAAAAGAAGAGAACAAAACGAAAAAAACAAAAACAAAGTCAATAAAAACGACGACCGCAGAAGCAACAGATGCCGCACACACACACGGACGGACACACAGACAGACGACAGTTAGAAGCGAACAGAGGAACAAAACGAAATTAGGGAGCACCAAAAATCAAACACGACTACCAAATGCTCTTTGGGGGATAAAATAGAAAGCATAAAATCTACGAATAAATCCCTTAACTTCGGAGTGTTTTTTTTATAATGAAAAACTAAAATAAAAGGAATCTAACCAAAGCCCTTTAATCTCTGATCCATCATCTCATTAAAATACCAAATGAAGAGGGTTGTAAGCAAAATAATTATAAAAAAGATCGAATTATATTGCTCATAAGGTGGGGAACAAATAGAATTACTAAGAAATTATTATTCCAAATTATTATAAAGAAACTCCGAACTTTCAAGCTTTACAAAAGAAAGAATACGATCTTGAGAGCACTATAAGAAAATCCACCAATCTACTTTTCTTTTATATATATTTCGATTCCCGATGTCCTAAATGATCTCTCTCTGATCTATAAACATATTTGAATATCACCAAGAGGATATTTTTCATTTGTAGACTTCAGAAATGAAACGAAAGAAGCTTCCTACCGATTTATTTCATCTTTTTAAAAATCCAAACCCATCGAATTGATCTATAGAGCCAAAAGTTACCAAAAATCTCCCTATCCCTGATCTTAAAACTGATCCTAAGCTGATCCAATTATAAATTCCTTTTGTCTCAGTTGTCAGAAAAATCCCCTAAGCTCTTCTTGTGTTAAATTTTTCGAGTCGGGAAGAGTATGTGAATTTTGGCATTCAAATGTAATCAAAACACGCGACTTTGTTGTGTGCATTTCAAGTGGAGAGACAGACACACGGACAGTTGGACAAGCAGGTAGGGGAGTTCTTTTTACGCCCCTTGCCACGCCCTTTAAAGTACCAACGGAATTTAAGCTCGAAACATAAATTTCAAGGGGAACCGCCAACGCCGCCGCGGAACCGCAGACAAATTGCCCAGAGACAGACGGACAGTTGGGCAGACCGGTGGCTGGGTAAGTTCAAAAAAGAGAAAGTTGCAGAAACTTCTTTTTTTTGCTCCTCCAGAAAATAGCGCAGTTAAATTGCCCCCCCACCCCCCGGTAAACTAGACAACGTGAGACTACAAAGTCTTGCGGGATTTGCGCACCGGAAAGTGTGCAAAACGGGGGTGGGGGGGGCGGCTTCATTTCCGTGCCCTTGCTACGGAACCAAGAATAGGCCAAGCGGATGGCGGGAGGTCAAGGCAAACAAGCTGCTCCAGAGGTTCTCTCGCCCCCACCCCAGCCACCAATCCAAGCCCTCCTCCTTCTCTTTTCTGCTGCGGGTGGTGGGGGGTGGGGGGCGGTACATTACTGGTCTAACGGGTTTACAAATTGTCAACGCTTTAAGCAAATAAATTTGGTTAGAGAAAAACTAGTTTCTTGTTGTTGTTGCGAAGGCGGGGGTGAGCGGTCGGCTGACCCGCTGCTTCCACATGGCCAACAGATGTTGAGCAAACAACGGGATTCTCGGGTCCCAATGAAATCGAGATGCAGGGCTGCCACCAGGTAGCCGGCCTGCTTTTTTTGCACGCCCTCCGCTGCCTACGCCGTCGCCGTGTTGACTTTTCTTCATTTGAAGTGGCGCTCGGCGAGAAATGAGATGACGGCGATGGGAAAGGCGATGTTTGCTTGGCCAGGCGCGCGAGGCAACTTTCGAAATGAAACAAAAACAAAAAACCACACACACACACACACAACAACAACAACCAGGGCTGGCAAAATACGCATAATTTGAGTCGAGGGCGTAGGCCAGGCCAGATAAGAGCGCCCACGGCAGAGGGGGCAACCCTGGCTGTGTGCGTGTGGGGGTCGCTCACAGCAGCCGGGGAATCGCTCTCAGTTTGATTGGAGCGGGGAGAAAAATCAACAAAGAAACACGCAAAGAACAACAATAACTGCAGGCGCTCTCACTGCACCCCCGCCCGCTCTGATTAAACAACAGACGAGAGCAACAGATCGCCAAAGAGAGCAGGGCGTGAGAGAGAGCGAGGGCGAGCAACGAACTGCGGCACAAAAAGGAAGTATAAAAATAACAATAAAACAGGCAAGGCGAGCGCCGACAGAGAGGCAAATAAGAAGAAGCAAAGGCAGCGAAAAAATAACTTTGGGTTTTCTGTTTCGGTTTCGGTTTTCTAAGGTGGAATGAACTCCGCCCCTCCCCCACACAACCGGAAGGGGCACCAGTGCTTCTCAAACCCTTTTAGAGGAATGTTTTAGGCTTACCTTCGTCGAGGAGTCGCTCGACATGAGTGAAAACATTGGGAAAAGCGGCCAACTGCTTGCGATCCTTCAGCAATTGGGCCAAATAATCGGCAATGCTCTGTGTGGTTTGCTGCTGCTGCTGGGGCGTAATATGCGCCTGGGGCACAACTTGCGGGGGCTGTTGCTGCTGTTGTTGCTGCTGCTGTTGCTGTTGTTGCTGTTGCTGGGCCACGGCAGCAGCAGCGGCGGCAGCGGCCGCTGCGGCGGCAGCTTGTTGTTGCAATTGCTGTTGCACAACCGATTTGTTCTCACAGACACTCATCGTGTACTCGTGTGTGTGGGTGTGCGAGACGGCGTTTGTATTGGTGAGTGGGTTGGCGATTATGCTCGACTTTAACGGTAAATTTTTCACTCTTCTTTGTGGTCGATTGGTCTTTTCTTTAGTATTCCTCGAATTGTTTACTTGCACAATTGACTTTTTATTATGGTAACTGTTCTTTGGGCTTTAAAACTTTTGATTTCTTTGCTGGGCTTATTGCACAATTGCTAAAAACGATCTGCGGAAAAATTTAACGGGGCTTAATGGGCAGCGGGCAACAGACGCAAAACTCCACCCAAAAAATCTTGAAGAAAACCAACAACAAAAACAACAACACATCGATGACGACGACGGCGGCGAGAGCACAAAATTCCTGATCATGCTAACGCATACAAACAAACTCGCTCTCTCTCTCTCTCTCTCGCAGGCGCGTGCACACAGTTAATTTAAAACTGAGCGTAGTGGCGTGAGAGAGCAGGAGAGCAGTTCGGGCAACGGAGATGAATGAAAACGGAATGTCAAAATAGCTTGCTTGCTCGCTCGCACTTGCGGCGAGGGCTGTGCTGGCTGCTGCAGGCTCGATCGGAAATACGGGGAAAAATCAAATTAAATATTCAAATTTCTCTTTTTGTGTGCTTTTGGAAAATTATTTAAAGTCGTTCTTGGGGAAAATGCAGAGCAGAAGACTTTTGTTTAAGTTCGCATAAAAATATGCGCAGTCGCCAGCGCTCAGCGGGCTGGGCTGGCTTTCATTTTGTTGTTGTTGTTTTTGCTGGCGGCTGCGGCCGTGGTGGTGGTTTGTATTTGTTGCGTGCCCAAAAGTCACATAGATTAGCATAAACTATTCGCGCATTACATTTTTTGTATTTTTGAAAACAATTTGAAAAATTCCTTTTTGCTATTTCAACATTTATTCGAGTCGCGAGCGAAAGAGGGGAAATCGCACGATCTCCTCCGAACGAACCGTACGCAAAGGCTGAGAAAATGAAACTGAAGGCACAAAGCGCACGAAATGTTAAGATCTCAGCCGCGAGCGAGTGAGCGAGGAAGAGATCGCGTCCAGGGCTGCCACACACCCGACGAACCGATAAGAGTTGCCACCCTGGCACTGGTTCCGATAAAGACAATATTTTTTTAATAAATGTAGACGGACACTAAGTTACTGCACTTCTAAAATTATTTAAAATTCTCTATGCTGCTTATTTTTCATGATTTCAGTTAAGAAATACGTAAAATTTAAACATTTGGAGCCCGCGAACTGGAACTGCGATTAGTTCGTTCGCTCCGTTAGATCTTTCGGCCGTCTCGTTTTCACCCACGCAATCGCTTGCGTGCGCAGCTGTTTGTTTTGGATCGGATTTCTAGCTAAAAAATCAATAATTTACAACATCCAAAATAACTAACAAACTTCTACTACTAAAACAATAATATATAATGGCAAACGGGAATAAAAATTACCCTCAACATTAGTGTATTTAACAAGCAGCCGCTCACACAGCAGCCATCTCGCTCGCTCTCACGCATTCGCGGGGCAACAATTTGGCGCGCGTTGGCGTCAATTTGAATTATGGCGCATTTAAACGAAACATTAATTACAGACGGAAATTGAGCTTGTGTGCATTTATTAGAACCCCAAAAACAACTGCCCGCGGCCCCACCAACATCCAACCAAAAAACTATGCAAATTGCCCGCCAGCTAATGGAATTGGCCACTTTCAGTGCCAACCTGGCCGGCCAGCCAAATGTATGTGGGAAAATTGGAATTCGCACGCTGGCAACGCACCATAACGGGCCCCGGGACATGTAACAACTTTTACTTTCTTCCATTGCACTCAACCGCCTGTCCGTCCCAAAAGCTTCCGTGTATTTCAAGCCTCCGCCTCGCCCACGAAGACGTGAAAGTTTCTCAATCTCTCGGCCATTCAATATTTTATGACTTTTCCGAAAAATGTGTCAAACATTTGGACATTGTAGTCGGTCCGCCCGCCTCCGCTTGGCCCGAGAGGCTGAGGGCCTTAAGCAGCCGATAACTGCGCTGACCCCAATCGACAATCGATCCGTCGATAAACCAGCCAACGCTTTGACTTAAGCCGCCGCCCGACGCGCATTTAAATTCTGGCGGCAGTGGACCTTCGATCGGTCAATTGATGCGTAGGCCGCGGGCCACTCAGCCACCCACATAAACCGCAGAGCTGCCAACTCGGCTGCCCACGCGCGGCGGCTTTGACGGCCCGCCCACCTGCCCGGCTGCCTGGCTGCCAACCTGTTTATTTCATTCATAAATTTCTCGAACGGCAAGTTTTGGTAAATTTGCTTATGACACTTTGTGGCCGGCGCCCGCATCAATGAAATCGTCAAATTTTCATTCACTAACAAATTTTCTTTGCCTGCCTGATAAGCCCCCCCACCCTCTGCGGTTTTGTGGTTGCTGCACAATTTGTAGGCCTGGTTTTTGTTGTTGTTGTTGTTGTCGCTTTTGCTGGTGGGAGTTTCCGCCTCGTTTTGTGTTTATTGGAAAATTATTAGGCGGCGATGGCTCATTGCCATTTCAATTGAAATGTGCAGGGGCATGTGGGTGGTTCGTTGGCTGAGGGGCGGGGGCACTGAGCTGCCAATAAGTCATTGTGAGTGGAATTAATTATATTAATTTGTTTGTTTTGATATGCGCGGCTGTCAAACCGTTTACAGTTTGGAAGTCACAGCTGCCGCAGCTGCGTGGATTTCACTTATTTTTTTATTTATTTAATGAATGCTGGGGGATTTCAAGATAACGTGCGTTGTTTTAAGTGTAGCGTGGAATATGATTTAAATTTTAATGAACATTTTATTTAAATTACTAATCAGCCGGTCAAAGTTTAATATGCGCGGCTGTCAAACCATTTACGGTTTGGGAGTCACTGCTGCAGCAGCTGCTAATATTTCACCATTTTGTCGATTTATTTAAATAATGCTGGGGGATTTCAAGAAAACGTTTGTGATTTTAAGTGTAGCGTGGAATATGTTTCTAATTTAAATAATTTTATTGTTATTTCGTTTACTAACCAGTCGTTTATAGTTTTAGATGGACTGTTGGCTTGGTTATACAAAGTAAGTCATATTATCTAGTTAATAATTGATTTTATTATCATTTAATTATTTTAGAGAACCCAAATTCTCTCCTGATCTGTAAATTAACCAAAAAATTGTTTTTTTTGGGTCAAGGAATTGGCCCAATTCTATTTGGCTACTGCGCCATATAGTTTGAGAGCCTTAGCTGACTGCTAGTGCTTCTTAAACCATTAACAGTTTTAGAGTGATTGCTGACCCACAAGCCTTCCGCAGGAAGCAAGGCTTCCCAGGCTTATAAAATGAGAACCAAACCACCTAAAAAAAAGATAATCCGGCTAAATAAAGCTTAAATATGAAGCTACTTAAATCTTTTAAACAATTGTTTCTAAGTTGAATATTTCTAACCTTGCCGGCCTCTTGAAGTTGCCTTAGAATTCTTCAGCATCCAACGAGCGGAAATGCCGAGTCCTTTGGCCTGACAGCCTCCAATTTCGATTGGATTCACATTATTTTGGCCTGATTTCTTTGTTCAAACCCTGGAAAGTTTTGAAAGTCGCCAACGATGAGCCGCTCACTTCAGCTGGCGTGTGGGGGCCGCACAAAAAAAACTGGCGCAATGAAATAAACACGAAATTAAACTGCCTGCCAAATTCGGCAAGAGCTCAGCCATCGAGACAAACAAACCAACGAAAAAGGCCAAGCCACATCCGCGTGGGCGTGGAACATGGAAAGATGACGAGTCCGCCGTCCGCTCGGTTTTTATTCCCAAAAAATTACAAAATAAACTCAACGCATGAACTTCTTCTTGCCCGCCTGGTCCCGGGTCACCTGCTTGAACACCCGCTGCTTGGGGTTCCCCTCATTCATCTGCTTGTAGTAGCCAAAGCCGCCGCCGCCCAGCCGCTTCTCCGGCCGCTGGCGCTTGGCCGCGCCCACCTTCAGGTCCACCACCGGCGGCACCAGGAAGCCAAAGCTCTTGGCCACGGCCTGCAGGTCCAGGGTATTCACATCGAAGATCTGCTTCAGCTGGTGGGAGTCGTAGGCCCTCACGTAGGATTTGAAGGCCTCCTTGGCCGACTGGTTGAGGAAGTAGTTCTTGGAGATGAGCTTCTCCAGCTGCAGCTGGATGTCGGCTATCTTCTGCCAGGAGAACTCGAACTCGTTCAAAGGAACCTTGGCGGCCTTGAGGTAGCGCAGGAACCCCAGCTCCTCGGGGCGCAGCATCAGCAAAGCGTGGCCGGAAGTGCCGGAGCCGCGGGCTGTGCGGCCCACGCGGTGGATGTACTCGCGGGGATCGTCTGGCGGATCGTACTGGACAATCCAGTCGACCTGGGGAATGTCCAGCCCGCGGGCAGCCACATCCGTGCACAGCAGAATGCCCGACTCGGCATTGCAGAACTGGAAGAAGGTGGTGGTGCGCTTGGTTTGCTTCTGCTTGCCGTGGATCGAGGTCACCGGCAGGTCAATGTAGTTGAACAGCTCGTGGTGGTACTTCACGGACATGCAGGACGAGAAGAAGACCATCACCTTCTTCTTGCGGTTCTTCTTGAGGAATGTGAAGAGCACGAGCAGCCGCTTGTCCGAGGGGCAGACAATGTAGCCCTGCTCCAGGCCCTCCACGGTGGCTGTGTCCTGGTTGTCGTGGACGCCCACATAGTGCGGCTCCTTCTTCAGCGCCAACTTGGACAGGGCGTCGATCTTGGCCGTCTGCGTGGCCGAGAACAGCATCGTCTGGCGGCGTTCTAAAGGATAAAAAAGAAGGTCAGAAGGACGAAAAGTTGATTGGCTGCCTGTGGCCACTCACTGGGCAGCAGGTTGACAATCTGCTTGAGCTCCTCCTCGAAGCCAATCTCGAGTATCCTGTCCACCTCGTCGATGATCAGGCACTGCAAATTCTTGTACAGAAAGTCCGGCGAGTTCTGCAAATGATCCAGCAGACGCCCCGGCGTGGCCACCAGGATATTAATGCCCTTGCCCAGCTTCTCGCTCTCCACCTGGCGATTGGAGCCGCCCATGATCAGCCCGTAGGTGTGGTGGTGATGGGCCATGAGCTCCTTCAGGACGCCGAACGTTTGCATGGACAGCTCGCGGGTGGGCGAGATGATGATCACCCCGGTGCCGTTGCGGGGCATGAAGCGCAGCTTGTAGATCAGCTCGATGGCGGGGATGAGGAAGGCCAAAGTCTTGCCGGAGCCTGTCTGGGCGGCGCCGACCAGGTCGCGGCCTTTCAGCAGCGGCGTCAGCGACTTGGCCTGGATTTCTGTCATTTCTGTGAAGCCCATTTCCTCAATGGCGCTCAGGGTTTGCTCGCTAATGGCGCCCTTAAGGGAACTAAAAGAGCGATCCTCGGGATCCCGGGCATCCAAGGCGGCCATGGCGGATTCCACGGTGAAGGACTCGCCATTGGCGGGGGCCTTGGAGGCTTTTGGCGGCGCAGGTTCGTCTTCAACTGCAAGGGTAATAACTCAATTAATCTGGAGTTTCAAGGAAGCGATTCGAAGGATTAAGGTGGACCCTTCAGTTGGTTTGTTAGTCGATCTCATCGCCAGCGCGCCGAAGCAGTAACTCGCCGGTGGGCACCGCTCAAATTCGCCTTAAACTCATCAGCAAGGTAAAGCCTACAGAGACGCCAGCCAGCTCCTCTTACCTTGTTCCTCCTGCGAGTCCTCCTCGTCTTCTTCCAGCTCCTCATCTTCTTCTTCTTCCTCCTCTTCAGACTCTGAATCCCCGTTGACCACTTCGATTTGTCGCTGTTTCTTCTGCGGCCTCTTCTTCAGCTGTGGCTGCTCTTGGAAATCTTCTTCCTCATCTTCTGCATTAAATACACACAGTTTTATAACCAGTTTTTTAGATTTTAGTCCTTTTTGGCTCACCTTCGTCCTCGTCCACGGGAGGCGCCGGGCGTTTTGCTGGCTTCCTCGTTGTTTTGGGCTGTTGTGAAACTTTGGGCTTAGTGCCCTTCTTCTGGGCCAGTTCCTTCTTCTTTTTCTCGCGCTTAACGATCTTCTTCATGAGGATCTTTTCCCGCACCGACATTTTCACAAAAAACAGCAATTAAATGATAAAAATTAAACTAATTCTCGTCAGCAATAAAACAAGCTCGCACGTGTTGGAAAAGGGCAATCACAGCGCAACGTCGACAGCCAGGGCTGGCAGTTTTCGATAAATGCGATTAATCGAAATGCAGTCGTGGTAGACTGAAAAAAAAAATAATTTTAAAACTATTAATTAATTAAGCTTTTAAAAACACTTATGTGTTTTATTTTAAGAGTTGAAATAGCTAATAAATATATAAGTTTTTTACCGGAAATTTATATTTTTTTTTATAAAAGTAAAAACAACACGACAACTCTGGCATCATTTGCGTCTTCTTCTTAGCACAAATCCATCGGCCAATGGAAATTTCTATAAATTTAACGCTTTTCCTCATTTATACCTTTGTCGTGTCCTACCTCCAATACTTCGTCAACAAATACACCGCCTTCGTACGCAGTTTGTAGCCTCCACCATGTTGGGTCTGCAGTCATACGGCGCCGCCAGCTCCGGCTCCGAAAGCGAGCCAGAAACCGAACAATCAACCTCACCTCAGCCTCTGCCAGCCCATTTGCAGCCCGTGGACAAAACCCACTCAGTCTCCAGAGCCTTGGCCATTTGCGCGGCCCCCGATGTGGCGCCTATTGGGGCCACCGCCGAGCCACGCTCTCTCGATCCCACGCTCAAGGAAGTCACCTTCAATCCGCGCTTCGACGAGCTCTACGCCCCGGTGAAGGGCCCGGAGAATCCCAACATGACGATGCAGCAGCGAGCGCCGCGGAACACGCTGGCCGGTTATGTGGAGAAGGCCCACATCAATGCCTTTGAGTTCGAGAACCAGCGCAGGACCTTCCACACCTACGGCTACGCGTTGGACCCCACGGCCGACGAGGACAACGACGGGCAGTCGTATGTGGGCGACCTGCAGACGGCCTACGAGGACAATGGGAAGACGGTGTTCGAGGGGCCGAAGCCGAAGAAAATGCGCAAGCAGGAGAAGAACGACCGTCCCGAGGATGTGGAGGGCTTCGTGGGGCCCTGGGGGAAATTCGAGAACGAAATACGCGTGGCCAAGCCCAACGAACAGGAGCGCGCCGAACTGGACGAGTTGCTGTCCAAGCGCCACAAACGCAGCCGCCTGCCCGAGGACAAACCGCTGGAGGAGAAATCCACTTTACACAGTGAGTGAGAGAATTTCCCGCCAAAAATTGTTTAAAACTTTTCTTGTCCTTGCAGTCAAGGATGCCTACGATTACCAGGGCCGCTCGTATTTGCATGCCCCGCACGATTTGGGCATCAATTTGCGGTCGAATGCGCCGCCGACCAAGTGCTTCCTGCCCAAGGCCCACATCCACACCTGGACGGGCCACACCAAGGGCATCTCCTCGATCCGCTGGTTCCCCAAGACAGCCCACTTGCTGCTTTCCGGCTCAATGGATTGCCGTGTGAAATTGTGGGAAGTCTACGGCGAGCGGCGCTGCATTCGCACTTTCTCCGGCCACCGCCAGGCCATCAAGGACATTGCCTGGAACAACCGCGGCACCAACTTCCTCTCGGCCTCCTACGATCGCTATATAAAGCTCTGGGATGCCGAGACCGGCGATGTGATCTCCCGCTTCACCACCCGCAAGATGCCCTTCTGCGTGAAGTTCCATCCCGAGCAGAGCAAGCAGCACCTCTTCGTGGCCGGCACCTCCGACAAGAAGATCATTTGCGTAGGTCCTTGAGATTCTCCTCTTCACCTTAAACTCATTTTCCTCCTTCCAGTGGGACACACGGAGCGGTGATATTGTCCAGGAATACGACCGCCATTTGGGCTCGGTGAGCACCATCACTTTCGTGGACGACAACCGTCGATTTGTGACCACTTCGGATGACAAATCGATGCGCATTTGGGAATGGGATATTCCCGTCGATATGAAGTACATTGCCGATCCCACGATGCATTCCATGCCGGCGGTGACGCTGGCCCCCAACGGCAAGTGGATGGCCTGCCAGTCGCTGGACAACAAGATCGTCATTTTCTCCGCCCTCAATCGGTTCAAGATGAACCGCAAGAAGACCTTCACCGGGCACATGGTTTCGGGGTATGCCTGCCAGCTGGACTTCTCGCCGGACATGAGCTACCTGGTGTCCGGGGATGGGGACGGCAAGTGCTACATTTGGGACTGGAAGACCACGAAAATGTACAAGAAATGGCAGGCGCACGATGGCGTCTGCATCAGCGCTCTTTGGCATCCGCATGAGGCCAGCAAGGTGGTCACCGCTGGCTGGGATGGCCAAATAAAATACTGGGATTAAATTCCCCAACTTATAATTTCCTAGTTAAGTGAATTAAATGCGATTTGTATGAGAAATCCGACGGTTTTTGTTTGTGTTTTGCAGCTGAGAAAAGGGACAAACGCAGTGCTTCTCAAACTGTGCGTTTAACAGCTGCTAAGCATGCAAGAGCAGTGGCTATAAAACTGTCAGGCCCTACCACCGCCAAATATATGCAAAAGTCGAAAGTCTTGGCCAAAATCGTTATATTCCTAGTGGAATTTGTTAAAGATGCCGACTTTGAGTGTAAGAATTCCAAAGACAATGGTTGGCCTGTTTTTTATTTATGTTTTCCGGCTATAAAAAGAGTTCAAATAAAGTGCTTCTCAAACTGTTAATTTAACAGCTGCTACGCACGCACAAGAGCAGTCGCTCTAAAACTGTCAGGCCCTTCTACCGCCAAACATATGCGAAAGTCTTGGCTAAAATCATTATATTCCTAAAGGAGTTTGATAAAGCTGCCAACTTAGTGTGAGAATTCCAAGGACAAAGGTTGGCCTGTTTTTTTGTTTATTTTTCTGGCTGTAAAGGCACAAGCGCAGTTGCTCTAAAACTGTTCGTCTATGTTTTCCAGCTGATAAAAGGGCTCAAACGCAGTGCTTTCAAACTGTTCGTACAGCTGGTAAACACGCACAAGAGCAGTGGCTGTCAAACTGCCAGGTTCTCCATGCGGAAAGTCTTGGCCAAATTCATTATATTCCTAGTGGAGTTTAATAAACCTACCAACTTAGAACTCCAAGGACAAAGGCTGGTCTGTTTTTTGTTTATGTTTAACGGCTGTTGCTTTAAAACTGTTCAGCTACGTTTCCAGCTGATAAAAGGCTCAAACGCAATGCTTGCCAAACTGTTCAACAGCTGCTGTGAATGCACATGCGCAGTGGCCGTCAAACTGTCCTGCTATCAGCTGCTGCGAACGCACATGCGCAGTGGCTCTAAAACTGTCAGGCCCACCACTGCCGTCGACGCGTCGTTTGTTGGCCAAACATATGCGAAAATCTTGGCCAAAATCGATATTTTCCTAGTGGAGTTTGATAAAGCTGCCAACTGTTAGGCGAAAGTTCGAAGAAAAACCCAAAAAACCCATGCAATTTTAATACAAAGGCCAGTGTTAACCACCACAGTTTTCAAGCCACTGGAGGAGCATGTAAATTCCCAGAAATCTCAAGGAATTTCAACTTACCATGGCCAAACCGTCGGCGGACCCCTCCGGACTCGGCTATGCCTACCACCTGCCCACGGGCGGCCTCTTCCTCCGCCTCAAGAACTCCCTCTCCCAGTTCAGCGATCTCTTCAGCGAATTCAACAAATACATCGCCCCCGCCTACCACCACGACCGCTGCGAGCGCTCCGTCCACATGCGGCTCTACTCCATGCACAAGCGGGAGTTCGTGATGGTGTTTCTGGGGTTCTTCACCTGCTTCGGGCTGGGCATCATCATTGGGCTGACGGGGCCGCCCATCACCAGCACTTCGGCGCTCACAGCCAAGCAGATCCTGGCGAACACTTCCTTGGCCCACAGCAGGACCGTTTTGGCCACTGGACCGTTTGCCATGAAGTCTCCTTTGCTCACCACCTACTCCCAGCAGCTTTGGTTGATAGCCAAGCTAACCACGGATAATAATGATGGTGAAGGTCCTTGCCCCACCCCCGCGACCTTTTGTCTTTAATGTCCTTGTTTTCCAGATGAGCGCTATGACCAAAGCTTCCAGGTGAGCGTGTCGATCGATGGGATCAACGAGCAGCACAAGCCGCTGAATGTCCTGGGCTCAGGACTCCAGCACAACCGCACCCGCCACCTCCTGTGCGTGCGCAGCGACTGCGAGGAGTTCACGCTCCTGCACTTGGGATTCCTGGATTACGCCCACTACATTATCACCGTGAGGTTCTATGGACTCGAGTCCTTCCAGCAGAAGTACAACATACGAGGGATCACCTTCTATGTGAGTTGAGATCCTTTCTGAAGGACTCTTTTGATTTGGTTTGCTTGCAGTTCAAAACTTACAGCCCGGAGTTCACCCAGATCGAGATTTGGTTCCGCTTTATCTTCCTCTTGTTCACCTTCCTTGTGATCTGCTGGTATGCGCACAGCCTAAGGAAATATCCTTTTTACGATTGGTCGATCGAGCAGCGCTGGATTTCGCTGCTTTTGCCGCTGCTGCTGCTGTACGACAATCCTTTTTTCCCGCTCATTTTCCTGATGAACTCGTGGCTGCCAGGACTCCTCGACGGGGTCCTGCAGGCCACCTTCCTCTGCTCCTTGCTGATGTTCTGGCTGTGCATTTACCATGGCCTCCGCCAGAGCGAGCGGCGCTTTGTGAGATTTTATTTACCGAAATTAATTGTCGTCCTGCCGATTTGGCTGTGCGCCATTGTCCTGGCCACCTGGGAGAAGGTCAACGAGCTCAGGGATCCCACGTACAGCCATTTCGTGGACACCAAGAACTATAATGTAGGAATCCTAAATCCTTAAAAGGATAAATTTTCATATTTTCTATTTTCAGGGTTTTAAGATCTTTTTCTATATATCCTGTGGCATGTATGTCCTGTATCTGATCCTGCTGCTGCTGCGGGCCTACACCGAGCTGCGCTGTATGCCTTATTTTGGTAGAAAAAATAGAAAACTTTCAAGGACCTTTATCCTTGATCCTTTTTGTCCTTTTTCTCAGACATGCGCCTGAAGTTCCTCACCCTGCTGATGCTGTTCGTCCTGTCGATCTCTATAACAGTGACCACCTGCCGCTTCGGCTTTGGCATCCTGGAGGACAACTTCGTGGCCTCGCTGAACACCACCTACAGGAGTTCCGCCCAGTTCATGTCCTTTTACGGGCTCCTCAACTTCTATCTGTACACGATGGCCTACGTCTACTCGCCGAACGGACGCTTCGCCCAGGCCGAGATGGCCATCACCAAGGATAATCCGGCCTTCTCGATGATCAACGACTCCGACGAGGAAGTGGTCTACGGATCGGACGAGGAATCCCGACGCCCACTGACGGCCGTGGGGGGCGGGAAAAACGACTATGACAGCGATTAAGGACACCACGAAATGTTCCAAGTGAAAAAGGATTCAATTACACGAATTGGGCGCATAAAGCGTAGACGTTTCGTCCTTTTTACTAGTTCAGATTTAAACAAAGCCTACAGGAGAGTCCTGTGATCCTAGATGGTCTCGTTCACGCCCACTTTGGTCTTGGTGAGCAGGCCAGTGTCCCCGGCATCCTCGTTGTAGCCCGCGCGGTACTTCATGCCAGGAGCCTGAGGGAAGAGAAAGGTCAGCAAAGGATCTTCTGAATGTCCTGGCTACTCACATTATACCACACATCCCGCCAGGTTTTGCTGTCGTCCGCGCTGCGCAGCAGCTCGGGCACATCGAAGCGCGGGATGTTGAAATAGTTCATGAGGTCGGGCTTCTCCGTGCAGTACTTGATCCTGGCCTCGGTCCACATGTTCTCGAGGGGGAAGCGCCAGTCGATCATCTTCTTGTTGTGGGGATCAGACTCGAACTGGTCGAAGTCGATGCGCTCGATGTCCTCGACCACCACCTCGGTCTCGCCGCCGGCCGACCAATCATAGATCAGCAGCTCGGCATGCCCGGCAATGTCCTTGAGGTACTGCTGCTTGTAGAGCATCTCCACATCCCTCAGATAAGCATCGCTGAAGACCTTCGACTGCAGCTCGTAGTCAATCTTGCGGGCCTGGATTTGCTTCTTCACGGCCTCCACGGGCAGGTCCAGGTAGATCACCAAATGAGGCTTCATCAGCTCGCCAATGGTATTCTGGCGAAGATCATTGTACACCGAGCGGGCGCCGCGGGAGATGTAGCCCTGGCGGAACATGGCCTCCATGAAGACAAAGTCGGAGTAGGGACTGCGCTCGAGCACCACGCCCTGGCCCGTGGACAGGATGTGCTGGAGGGCGTCAATGTACTGGGAGTAGCGCAGCATGTACATGCGGATCTGGAACTGGGCGGCCAGGTCGTGGCTGGGATCGCAGCAGAAGTTGCGCACGTCGTAGCTGCGGCAGCTGGGGGGCAGCTGGGGATCCAGCTTGCGCATATCATAGCCATAAGGATTGATGAAGATCAGGTCCAGATCCACAGCTGGATAGTATTGCATGTCCAGTTCCTCGGCCAGTTCCTTGGCGAACTTCGTTTTGCCGGCAGCTATGGGGCCCTCGACGCAGATGACTTTGGAGTTCTCGTCGAAGCGCTTGGAGGTCTTGTCGAAGAAGCTGTTGATGATCCCATACTTCTTGGTTTGGTAGGGATAAGGAGCAGCCTTGGGCACTCGGGGTCCACCGCGCATGGTCTTCCCGGAGATGTGGCATTTTTGCATGAAGGCGCTGGGCAGGTCGTTGGCCTGCAGGAGTGTGGCAGGGGCGGCAGTGGGGGCGCTGCGGCTGCACAGCCTCAGCAAGCCCACGCGAAACACGGCAGTCATCCTGTAAAAAGGAGTTTTTAATGTTTTGCAACAAAAT
This sequence comes from Lissocephala sabroskyi, assembly GCA_037075105.1. NCBI lineage: Eukaryota > Metazoa > Arthropoda > Insecta > Diptera > Drosophilidae > Lissocephala > Lissocephala sabroskyi. The sequence continues at coordinate 10,045 of JBAMCP010000707.1, read as the reverse complement.
AACAACAAAATCCAAAGGGGGCGAAGGGGTCGTCACTGGCCCAGCGGTTGTGGTTACATCACAGCTGCTCAGGCGCCTTAAAGTTATAATTCCGGCTATGCTAAAGTGTTGAGAGCAAGCTCCTGGGTAGCCTAAAGAAATTCTTGAGGTCACGCGCACTTTTTGAAGTAAATTATAACGAAAAATTAAGAAAATAAACTTACTTTACTTTTACTAGTAAATTAATCGATATTGGCTAACATCGAGCAAACGCAACCCTATCGATACTACAAGTGCCAACGATATCGATACTTTTAATAAAATAAGCAACGCTGTCAACTGTTTTTATTTGAAAAGTTTAAATTTATAAGCAATTTCGGGATACAATGCACTTAAGCACATAAAATCTTCACCATTTTTGTCATATTTTTTAAATTTAAAATTAATTGAAATGACTTGGCTTGACTAAATAAGATTTAAACAAATCTAGTAAAAAGACTATAAAAAGTACTCAAATTCCAATGCAGCTAATGAAAGCACTTTTTTTTAATTTTTTAAGAGTGAGAACTGACAACATGAAGTGTTTTATTAAATTAAATAAAAATTTTATGATTTATGTTTTGCAATTCTTGCCCTTCTGGCAACACTGTTTGGTGCGCACGCTGTTGGCAGTCCTAAGGTTCTATCGAAAATCGATAGCTTTCCTCTACCGCTTCCAGAACAATTTCCACAATCTGACCATTTTGTCGTTTCTACAGGATAGCTCCTGCTTTTTCGTACGGGCAGAGCACAGTTGATTCAACAGACACAACAAAACAGGTAGGTGGCCCACAACCACCAGTCCCAGCCCCACGTGACTCCGCAGAACTTCCACGCTTACGCAACTTGAAGCGCTGCTGAGAATTCCTTACGCCAAATTTAACGTTTGGATTTTTTGAATATATTCAGCAGAATTATGGGTAATGTGCCCTTGGCCCACGTGAACCTGGAGGCAAAGCCGGCGGACCATGCCAAGCATATGTCCATGAGTGGCTCCCCACCCCCAGAGTGCCCCATGCACCAGAAGCAGGGCGAGAACAACAAATCCGCCTCGGCCGTCCCGCCACATCCAAAGATGCAGGCTTCCGAGTGCCCTGTGAAGCACGACAACAGCGATGTCAACCCCTTGAATATGATGCCGCCAGCCAACCAACAGCCAGCCCCCGACCAGCCCTTCCCACTGCCCACCGACCGCCAGACCTCCTCCATACCCAAGGTCACCGAGGACGGCAGCGTCCAGTTCTGGCAGTACCCCAGCCAACAGATGTTCTGGAACGCCATGCTGCGCAAGGGCTGGCGCTGGAAGACCGAGGACGTCTCGCAGAAGGACATGGGCGACATCATTCGCATCCACAACGCCAACAACGAGCAGGCCTGGCAGGAGGTCCTCAAGTGGGAGGCGCTCCACGCCAAGCAGTGCGGCAATCCTCGCCTCAAAAGCTTCGGCGGCAAGGCCAAAGACTTCAGCCCTCGTGCCCGTTTCCGCAGCTGGCTCGGGTAAGCTTTGGATGATGAAATTTACGCACATGAATTCGTCAATTATTTCATCATTCTCTAGGTATGAATTGCCTTTCGATCGGCATGACTGGATCGTGGATCGGTGCGGCAAGGATGTGCGCTATGTGATTGACTATTATGACGGCGGACTGGTGGACAAGGACTACAGATTCGCCTTGCTGGACGTGCGCCCGGCCATGGACTCGGTTGACAATGTTTGGGATCGCATGCGGGTGGCGTACATGCGCTGGCGCTTTGAGTTGGTCGAGAAGTTCGGGCCCAAGGCCAACGCGCCTTCGGCCTCGGGAAGCGATTGATACAAAATTGGCAAATATTAAATCGAAATAATGGATAAATTCAAAATTAAAAGTACTGCCCGAGCTATCTAAGTAGAAATTCATAAATGCATTGTTGTTGCTGTTGTAAGAAATCCCAATAAACCTTATTTATTAACGAAATTCAAGGCAACACGACTCTCAAACTGTAACTACCGAGCTGAACAGTCAAATGGGTAGTGCATCTCAAACTGTTTAACCCAATCAGCTGGACAAAAGTTCCATAAAGTGCTTTTCAAACCGCTTTATTAGCGAATTCGAGCAGTGTTGAAATGCGACTCACAAACTGTAACGACCGAGCTCTGCATCTCAAACTGCGTGATCAAATGCTTCTTAAGCCGCTTTACGTGAATTAGTCTTCCAATTGAATTCTCAATACCAATAAACCTTATTTATTGACGAAATAAATTAAAAATATGATTCTCAAACTGGAACAACCGACCTGCACAGTCAATTGGTTAGTGCTTCCCAAACTGCGCAAGCAAAACAACTGGACAAAAGTTCCATGAAGTGCTTTTCAAACCGCTTTATATAGGCGAATTCAAGCAGTGCTGAAATAAGACTCATAAACTGTAACGACCGAGCTCTGCACCTCAAACTGCGTGATCAAATCAGCTGGACAAAAGTTCCAGGCAGTGCTTCTTAAGCCGCTTTATGTGAATAACTCTTCCAATTGTATTCTCATTACCAATAAACCTTATTTATTAACGAAATAGAGCAGAAATATGAATCCCAAACTGTAACGAGTGTACGGTGGTGCCTCTCAAACTGCATGACCCAATCAGCTGGACAAAAGTTCCATGCAGTGCTTCCCAAACCGTTTTACGTAAAAAGCTCTTCCAATTGAATTTTTAATTAAAACTCGTCGGCCGGCAATACAACCAGTCATCAATGTTAACCTCCAGAATGCGTTTCGTGCAATACCTACGACCAGGCGATCTCTGCAAGCGCCTCGGCCTCCTGGCCGACGACGAAAAATCCCTCGTCGAGCTCTCAAACCTCGAAAACGTCCCCAGTGACCTCAAACAGCTGATCGCCCAGACCCCCAACATCCAGGAGATCGCCCAAAAGGCCCAAAACCAACCCAAGCTCGACATCACCCCTGACGTCACCCTGCTCCCCCCACTCACCGACCCCGGCAAGATCATCTGCATCGGCCTCAACTACCAGGACCACTGCGACGAGCAGAACAAGCCCGCGCCCAAGGAGCCCATGTTCTTCAGCAAATACAACAACACTCTCGTCGGGCCGCGCGATAATGTGATTGCCCATTCGGCCAGTTCGGTGAGTGGAAAATCTCCAAGACGTGTGAATTGCGATAATTGTTTGTAATCGTAATCGATAAACGGTTTGTTCGCAGAAAATCGACTGGGAAGTGGAGCTGGCTGTTGTCATTGGCAAGGTCGCCCGCCAGGTGCCCAAGGAGCAGGCCATGGACTTTGTTTTCGGCTACACGGTGGCCCAGGACATCTCCGCCCGCGACTGGCAGAAGGAGCGCAACGGCGGGCAGTTCCTGATAGGCAAATCCATGGACACTTTCTGTCCCCTCGGCCCGGCCGTGGTCCACAAGAGTCTGGTGGAAAATGTCTATGATTTGGGGCTGAAAACCTGGATCAACGGCGTGGAGAAGCAGAACGGCAACACCGGGCAGATGATCTATAAGATCGACGATGTGATTAGCCGCCTGACGCAGTGAGTGGGAGGGAGACTTGGGAGCCACTGGTTCCTTTCTAATCTGTGACTTTTTCCAGGACCATGACGCTGCTGCCGGGTGACATAATCCTCACGGGCACACCCAAGGGCGTGGGCATGCATCGCAGCCCGCCGGAGTACCTGAAACCCGGCGACGTCATCAAGTCCGAGATCCAGGGCCTGGGCACCCTCACCAATCCCGTGGTGGCTTCCTGAATCAAATTATGAATCAAATTTCTAACAAATTGTAATTGCATTTAGACTTTGAAGGTCTTCGATTTGGTGGCAAAGTACTCGTCGCGCCTGTGGTAGGGCGCGTAGGGATCGTCGATGTAGTGCTTGGGGCGCCGCCAAAACTGGGTGACCATCTTGTCCAGCAGCCAGCTCTGGGTGGCGTTGGTGAAGACGTGCTGCCGCAGGCGCCGGCGCAGGGCCGGGGACTTCTTGAACATCTTCTTGTTGCGGCCGGAGTGGGTGCGGATCCAGGCGCCCCAGTCCAGGCGCTTGAAGCGCTTCAGCACGGCCTTGACGGTCTTGCGCTTGCCCTTGATGAGGGAGAACTTGGTGACGCTGCGTGTGGGGGGCACAAACTGCAGCAGCTGGCTGTGGTTGAAGGGGCAGGCAGGCAGTAAACTCTGTTTGGCTGGCTGGGCCACCAACTGGCTGAACTGGGCGACTCGTGGGGTGGCCAGCGCAGGTGCTGCCCGGCAAGCCGTGCGTAGAGCTAGGAAAATCAAAGAAAACAGATGTTTTTTAGCCCACACAGCTAATTAAACAAAGCAGCTTACCTCCACACAACAAAGTGCGCAACATTTTGGCTATTTAATAAATAATATACCGCTTTAAAAATTAAAAAATCTCTTGTTCCTCGCCGCACGTCGCGTAACAGCCAAACAGCTGTTTGCCATTCACTGCGAACCGTGGCCATTCACTTAGAAATCACTATGTGTGTTTAGCTCGCTTTGACAATATAGTAGACAAGTTGTAAAAACCTTAAACACACACAAAAAAAAACAACAAAATACAAAAAATTCGCCTGTTGGCAGAATTGAAATCCACGCGAACTGTATTCGCAACTCGTGAATGGGACGATTAAGAAGCAGACACGCGTCGGCGTTTCAGGGTGACTGCCAGTTTAACGTTGGAACGCATTGGGCAGGCAATATATTCACGCCGCCGGTGAACGGAGCAAAAACCTGCAGCAGGCACTACCAAACAAATTCGAACCCTGTTCAAACATAATGTATCGGCTAGCTATTAAAGACCAATGCAAGTGCGCGTTACAGGTAAATCACACAACCCCCCAGCCACCCACCCACCAGCCAGAAAATCAATCGTCACGTCGTCACCCCCCGCCCCGCGCCCACAAGCTGCCGTCGATTGCAAAAATATTCAAGCGCTTGTTATGTCATCTACCAAATGCAGGAAATATGCGTTTTTTTCCAAAAATTCCAGTCCGTCCGCCCCCGGACGTAGGCCAGGCTCACTCAGCTGACTGCCAGCCTGTCAGCTGCCCCAGTCACGCGACCTGCAGTTACTCATTTTCCGGGATTCCTCTCTCGTTTCAGCGGACGCTGCAGCACACGAACGGCAGGCAGTACAGCAACAACAGCGGCCATGGCAGCCAACAGGGACACGGCGGCCTGCCTCCCCCTCCTCCACATATGCGCGAAGCTGGCTTTGGCAAAGTGATGCTCATTGTGACACCACTGGCCGCAGTCGGTGGCGTCATTACCTATGCCAAGTGAGTGTCCCTAACTTCCCTAGAATTTGTTGACAATGTGATTGTTTCAGGTACGATAAGGAGTTCCGTAAGATGGTGGAGAGAAATGTTCCTGGGGCGGAGCCCGTCATCAAGGTGGCGTTGAAGGAGGAGCCTCCGTTCAAGGATCTCACGAAGAACATAAACGACCAGATAGCCGGGGTCAAGGCCACTTTCGGCAGTGTCACGGCCTCTGTGGACACGGTGACCTCGAAAGTGAGCAACTTCTTTGGCAGCAGCTCGCCGCCGGCCAAGGAAGCGCCCAAGAGCGAGCCCAAGGCCCAGACCATCCGGGTGGAGGAGCGCCCGGCCGCCCAGAAGCCTGTGCCTGCCCCAGCCAAAGCTGCCCCCGCGCCAGCGCCACCCAAGCCCCCCGCCCAGCCCGCCAAGCCGGCCAAAGTCGAGCCTTTGCCCAAGGAAGTCACCGAGCTGGAAAAGGCCATCGAGTTGGCCGCCAAGCTGGCGGTCAAGGAGTACAATGCTGCCACCAATATCCTAGTGGGGTAGGTAGACTCCTTGATTTACTTGACACTCTCTGACGGTTATCCTTGCCCAGCTTCAATGATGATGTGCGCCAGGTGGTGGACCGGGCCATCGAGAACGTGGACAACTCACTGTGGACGACGCTGAAGAATCGCGCCTGTGCCCGCGACACGGCCGTGGCTCGAGCGGAGAAAGCCGCCCGCGAGGCCCAGGACAAGATTGGTAGGTGTAATCCTGGAGAAATTGAATCCTTTTATAGATTTCTTTCGGCAGACAAATGCGGCATTGCCTTGAGCAAGGCTGCCACTGCCCAGAACCACGAGCAGGTCGAGGCCGTGCGGGACAAGATTAAGAACCTGGTGGACCATATTAACAAGGTCAAGGACGAGCTGTACCGGCAGAAGGACACCACCAGCGTCTCCGACAAGTACTGGCAGAGCGTGGAAAAGGCCAGGAATTATTTTGTGGACGAGATTGAATCCCTTTTCCCGGGCCTGAATCTGGCCGAGAAGAAACTCAATTTGTCGAAAGAAGATTTGGATTTGTTTATCCTGCATGCCTATTCGCATGTCCTGGCCCACCAAAAGGAACTGCAGCGCCTGCAAACCGACGGCGAGCTGCGCCTTAAACGAGCCATCGATGCTGTCGGCGGCGACAACAACTCCGAGGCCCTGCGCGCCCAGCTCGAGTATCACTTGGAGGCCGAGAAGCGCCAGCTGGCCGTGGAAAACCAGAAGAAGATCTTCCAGATCCATGCCGAGGCGGACCGGCAGCTGCGCCAGCAGCTCAAGCACCAGGCCGAGGCGCATGCCGACCACATCAAGGACATTGTCCAGCAGCGGGAGCACGACTTGACCCGCTCCTTCAAGCAGGAGCTCGAGGAGAAGCTCGAGGCCGAGGAGGCCAACTACAAGCTCCAATTGGCCGCCATGCTGGGCAAGCTGCGCGGCATGGACTCGGCCCTGGCGGGTAAGTTAAATGATTTAACCTTTGCCCCCAATTATATCCTTGTTTTTGGCTAACAAACTCATGCGGCTTGATTAGAAATTGCTAAGGAATTCGAAGGTATCTGGAGGGTTTTAAAATCCTTAAAAAGCTCTGCTAATTTCTGTCTCCCTTTTGTGTCCTTAGAGCGCGCGGAAACGGAGCGCACGGTGAACCAGGCCCAGGCCCTGTGGGCTGCCTGCCAGGCTCTGTGGGCCTCCGTGCGCACGGCCACCCCCGGCGTCCACTACAGCGAGAAGCTGCGGCCCCTCAAGAACGAAATCAACGCCATTGCCAAGGTTTCCCGTAAGTTGAACAACCGGAAAAACCTGCAACTCCTGAGAGCCTCCTTTCCCCTCCAGGTGGCGACGAGCTGGTGGAGGCTGTGCTGCAGAATATGCCGCTGGAGGCCAAGGAGCGCGGCGTCTACCCGGAGGATGCCCTGCGCGAGCGTTTCATCAACGTGGAGCGCATAGCCCGGCGCCTGGCCTTGGTGCCCGAGGAGGGCGCCAGTTTGCCGATTTACTTTTTGTCTTATCTGCAGTCGCTGTTCATTTTGACCCCCGACAATCCGATTTCCAAGGACGAGCTGGACAACAAGCCCTTCGACTACAGCAAACTGGACACTTATGAGATCCTGAACCGCGCCAGGTACTACGTGGACCGCAGCAACTTCCTGCAGGCCCTCAAGTACCTCAACCTGCTGCAGGGAGCCTCGCGCAAAATCGCCGGCGAGTGGATGAAGGAGGCGCGTTTGATGCTGGAGACCCAGCAGGCGGCCAACACGCTGATGGCGCATGCCGCGGCCAGCGGTCTCATGTATTTGTAGGAAATTCTCCGCCCCCCCGTAGCCCGTTTAGTTTTACCAATTTTCCCAGTCTTTTGTGGTCTTGGCCTGCCCCCGACAAGCGAACGAAAGACTCTGGCCAGGTTCTTTGTTAGCCATTAAAAAAACCCAAAAAAAAAACTGAGAACTCCTGACGATTTAAGCAAACGGATTGACAACTTTATTGCGCATTTTACCTAAATTTTGAATTTCGCTTTCGAGCAGATCGCCGGGCTTGAGGAACTCCGTGGGCCTGCGGTAGGCAGCCGAGCCAGCCGGCGAGCCTGTCAGGATTATGTCCCCTGGGCAAAGCGTTATGAACTGGGACAACCGGTGGACCAGGAAGTCGATCTTGAAAATCATGCTGCTGGTGTTGCCGGACTGGCGCTCCTCCCCGTTGACCACCGTCTTGATCCAAAGATTGTGGACATCGGGAATGTGGCACTTGTGGACGATCACCGGCCCCAGCGGGCAGAAGGTGTCCAGCGACTTGCCCAGCATCAGCTGCCCGCCCAGCAGCGAGTTCCTGTTCCGCGCCGTGATGTCCTGGGCCAGCATATAGCCAAATACATGCGACATGGCCGCACTCTGGGCCACATGGCGGCACTTTTTCCCAATCACCACCGCCAACTGGCAGCCGTAGTCGATGCACTGGAAAAGCAACAGAAACTTTCAAAATCCCTTCGACTGAAGGACTCACCTTGGCCACAGTGTGGGCCCGGATGCGGTCGAGGGCCCCGATGATGGAGGTGCTGCTTTTGAAGAAGAACTCCGGCTCCTTGGGCGGCTTCTGGCGCTGCTCGTCGCAGCTGTCGTAATAATTGTTCAGAACGCCGATAATCTTGCAGGGGCCCTCGATGGGGGGCAGGAGCAGCAGGCTGGGCTCGATATCCTGGACCTCCATGAACTGCACGCTGTAGAGCAGGCTGTCCATGCAGTAGCGCTGCTGGATGAACTGCACCATGTCGGGGGAGGCGCAGGTCACGTTGGACAGCTGGATCATGTTGGTGCCGTTGGTGGAGACCATGCCGAGCTGCTTGTGGGGCTCCTGGGGGCGGCGGTATTGCATGAAGCGGCATTTCGGCTGGCAGAGTTCGCTGGGTGGCGGGTTAGAGGGGGATTAAAGGATGTGGGGTTGGTTAATTTGGTCGTCCTTACACTTTGAGCTCGGGATTCTGGATTTCCGGTTGCCTACGCACGAGTTGATTGCGTAGCAAGGTCACCGCGGTTTTCATTGTGCGCGGTTTGGTTTTGATGGCAGAATTTTGAAATTTGTATAAAAAAAAGGAGCAGAGCCCGTCACAATTAAAAAAAAAAAACTAAAAAATATAGAGAATTCAATATTTTCAAATCAAACTCAAAACAAAAGGTGGGCCTACTTATCGCGCCTAACTCAACTGTTATCGAACAGTTATCGGGCGCGCTTTTTGAATTCCCACATTGCCGCTTTGTTCGGGTGGGAAATTTGAAAAATATAATGAAAACAAATAAGCTCCAGTCACACGTTAATTGGCTAGCGTTTTTCCCATTCCTGCTTAGCGCTATTGTCTCGCGCAATTTAAGAACGCAAAATATCAATATACTGACGTTTTGGCAAAATTCATCGAGTTGTTTGCTCGCCACCAGCTGTCCCAATACGATTGATCGGGGGTATAAAAACCGCTAAATGCATGCGAAAAACTCTGTATTCAGCCTCGAAATGCGTGTACTTATTGTCTTCGCGCTGCTGGCCGCAGCATTCGCCGATCCCGAGCCGCTTTTTGACAATACCTCCGGTGAATTGTCGGTCAAGACCAAAAGCCTGGGAGGACAGTCAGGATCGACTATTCTCTCCGACGACGGCGGTTTTGTGGAGGACGACAAGTCTGGCGATGACAGTGATCCGGACAATGACGACGGAATGCTTTACATGTCCGAGGACCATGGATTTGGCTCCTCGACCTACGACCTGCAGGCCAAGTGGCAATCGGATTCGATAAACTGGTGGCTGGCAATCGTTAATACGGTTTTGGTTCTGGTCATCGTGGTTGAGTTGTTTTTCCTTCGAAATGCAGTCAGCAATTTGGCACAGTCGAAGAGCCACCTGGCCGACGTGAAGGTGTAGTTCATGCTTAATTAGCTAGTAATAACGAAATAAAGATGCTTAAATATACATTTTGAATTTTTAAAATTGGCGCTAAGTACAACAGTCAATTTAAGTGTCCACTGTTAAATAACATTTTACAATGAGAAGTTTGTATTCCCCATGGATCGGAAATCAGTGGTGATTTCTTAAAAAGGGATTTTTTTAATTCTCCCTCTTTTATCTTTCCCAGAGGCTTATTTTATATTAGGGAAAAGGAAATCAGCAAATCAAATCCAAGTTAAGTGTCCACATTAAAAACCGATCAACAAGATTTTTGGGGTTGGGACAAGAAAAAGAAGGAAAAAATGTATTTATTGCAATCT